>PVKS010038068.1:0-18209 GCA_004027875.1 Aplodontia rufa
GCCGGGCTGGGGCTCAGCAGAACAGACAGCGGTCGGCTCCTGAGCCCCACAGAGCAGCACATCCTGCCCAGGACCTATTAACATGGCTTGCACCTTGTGGAGCTGCAGGGAGCAGAGCAGGGGCTGGAGCTGGAGTTTTGAAGTCTCCCTGAATTATCGACTAATGTGCGCCTGCCGGATGGGGAGATGAGATCAAAGCTGCCTGAGGAGTGTGAGGCGGAGTCCTGGCCTCAAGCAAGAGGGCCACAAGCAATGTCCCCTCTCCCGCCCCCACCCCCTGGGTCCTGCTTCTCACTGGTGGGCTTCCTGCCTCAAAGAAAAACGCTGTTTCAGGACAGGAAGGGCGGGGGCTCCCCTGTCCATCGCTGCAGAAACCATCTCTGCTTCACTTTCCCTGTGCTCTCCCAGGACTAGAAAGACTCAAGTTCACCTTGGCTCTCAGCAAGGCGGAGGGGCCCTAGCAAAGCTCTAACTCCTGCCCCGAATGATAATCACAACCTGCTGCACTTCTAACATCTTGGCCTGCTTGGTCCTTACACAGCGCCATCGCCCAGTCACTCGCTCATTTCATGACCCCAAGTTTCCTGGACATCTACGTGAGCAGGGCATCAGGGTCAGTGAAGGAGGAACAAAAGACAACATGGCACCAACATTCCTGCTTGGCTAGTGGGCCAGAGCAGCAAACTCCTGCGGAAAATTGTTGAAAGCAACAGCGGATGCAATAAACAAGTAGCTCACTTAACACAGGCAACAGATATGTACTGTCTCTCAGCTCTGCAGCCAGAAGTCCCAAATCAGAGGGTTGACTGAGCCATGCTCCCTGAAGGACCTTCCAATCAGAGAGTTGACTGAGCCACACTCCTTGAAGGACCTTCGAAACAGAGAGTTGACTGAACCATGCTCCCTGAAGGACCTTCCAATCAGAGAGTTGATGGAGCCACACTCCCTGAAGGACCTTCCAATCAGAGAGTTGACTGAGCCACAGTCCCTGAAGGACCTTCGAAACAGAGAGTTGATGGAGCCATGCTCCCTGAAGGACTTTCCAATCCTAGAGTTGACTGAGCCATGTTCCTTGACGTGCCCTCTCATGCTCCTTCCTGACCTCTGGAAACTCCCCGCAATCCTGGGCATTCCTTGACTTGGAGCTGCATCCCTTGGCTCCTTGCCTCCCTTGTTTGTCTGTCTTTTTTAAAGAGAAGGGGGAAAGAGAAAGAGAGAATCAATTTTTACTTAGTTTTTCATCTGCTCTTTGTTTCTCTAACACTTAGTTGTGTAGGTGGTGCTTGGGTGTGAACCTGGGTCCTCACACATATGCTAGGCAAACGCTCCAACCACTGAGCCTCCACTCCAGCCCTCATGTGACTATCATGCCTGTGTGTCTTTATCTGGTCTTTATAAGGACACCACTCATAGGACTTAGGGCACACCTCAGCCCAATATAACCACATCTAATTTAACTAATAAATTTTGCAAAGACTCTTAACTTCAAATAAGGCCTTGTTCTGAAGGGCCAGGTGGACATGAACTTAGGGATCTAGTCAACCCAGTAGACTACTTTGGGTCCATTTTGCAAGCCAGGTGACTCGTCTGGAAAATTCTGTCACCTGTAGGTCTAACCCTGATGTCTACTTTCTTACATTTCCACTGAGATGGATTAACCACATGGTAAGTGCAGGCAGGCAGGGTGCGGCTGGAGGTGGCAGGTGATGGGGTGTGTCTTTGGGGTTTAGGTTTTCTTCCCTGGTGAGTGGAGCTCTCTCCGCTTCCTGGCTGCCCTGTCCTGAGCCGCTCTCCTCCACCAGGCCCTTCTTCCATGACGTTCTGCCTCACCTAGGCCCAGAGCTATGGAGACAGTTGACCATGGGCTGAAGCTCTGAAACCGTGAGCTGCTCTTGCCAGGACTTTGGGTCACAAGGTTGAAAAGCTCCCACTGCACTTACCACTCACCCTCTTCAATCCCATCGTCTCCTTTGGAAATGGCAGGAGAACTTTGTCCCAGGGCTGCTGAGACCAGAGAGCAAGGGGCAGCGCCTGGCCCTACCTGGCCCTTGGCAATAGCAGCTGTTGGTGTTCCCCACTCTCGTTCCCAGGGCTGTGAAACCATTTTGCCTTTACATCAGACTTCAAACGTCTGGGGTTTGTCACGCTTTGGACTCAGATGACCACAGAACCTGGCTCTCAGTACCCCTGTGTGGGTGTGTATCAGGAGAGCTTCATGAAACCAAAGCACCCAGAAACTGTTGACACTGGATTCCCACTGGCCAAGCCCAAGGTTCAGACACAGTAGTTCAGGGGCTGCAGCACTTGAATGCCAATGCTGGGTGGTGGCAAGGAGCCTTGGGGTGCAGGAGCAGCAGAAGGGGTCCTGCCATGGTGCCCTCCTATGCCCACCCTCTCCCAGCAAGGGCACCCACCAGCATCATTGCCCAGAACCTGGAATGATCACTGAGACTCGACCTCAGTGAGCTGGGTGACCAAGTGAAAGTGTCAGGATTTATAGGAGCCATGCTGCTTGAATTTCTGGGCTCGGCTTGGTCTGAAATGGGGGTGGGCCCATCTAGATCCTTCTGTCCCTTCTCCCTCCCTTCATGCCTTCCCTCTCTGTCTTTTCCATTTGATTTTTGTCTCTTTTTCCTCCCTGTACTGCCCCCTTTCCTCCATACTTGCAGCTGTTGGGGTGTCCAGCTGGAATCTTCCCTCCAGAGCCAGGTGATACAGGCCAGCAGAGGTGGAAAGCCAGGTCAGAGTAAGTTTAGGATGTTCTGAGTCCCAACGCTTAATATCATCAAGATGTGTCTTGATGCCCCTGAAAGGGAGCTGGTGCGCCAGGTGGCTCAGAGGTGTCCCAGAAAGCTGCAGGCACCGCACTTCCTCCAGCTCGTGTCTCAGAGATGGAGACCCTCAGTCACCTGCAGGTCCAGCCCTGCATGTCTACAGGTGAACTGCCCCTGGGGACCTCACCTTGCTGCGCGGTTGGCACCATTCTCTGATCACATCTCCGCAGGTGCTCACTCTTGGAAGATTCCTCCAGCACCCAAATCACTGCTGTTATTCTGTCTTGCCCTTGTGACAACCCACAAAGTCATTTGCCACATGGAGGAACAGAGATGCAGAGAAAGCAACAGCCCATGGGGACGCATGGCTGGTAAGGGGAACGCAGCTGTTTGGACGGCAATGGCCCGTGACCTGTCCATTTAGATGGCATGTTCCTGGGCATTCCCCAAAGGTCATCACTAAATCTCCCGTCAAAACCACTGAAACGAAGTCCTAACCTTGACACATATCACTGTTTCTGGGACACTTTAGGTGGGACAGACTGATTTTCGTAGAAAATTGACGTGCATTGCTACACCCTAAATAGAGTAAACTTTGTTTATAAGAAAGATGCAAATCAGGGGAAAAGAAGCAACAAATAAATAAAAAATCCTGATGAAAGACACTTATTGGCATCATTTGATTCAGCATGATGTAGTAGCAGGAAGTAGGAGCTCAGCTCAGTGAGCTTCCTGCTGGAAGCAAATGTGAGAGCCTGAGCCTGGGACCCTGCTTCAATCTGCAGCCAGCAAAGGTCAGCGCTCCCTGCCACTTTCTGAGGGAACCCACCTTGTGCAGTTTTGCTGGATGGCTTCCTTTGAGCCTCAATGAGAGCTTTGTACTTGTCCTTAACCATGGGTTCCAGGGGATCAGAATGGTTCGCTCCTGCTCAGGGTGCACACGCAGTTGCAGCTGGGGCCCACAGGGTGCTTCTATGAAGTGGGGGTGCACACGCAGTTGCAGCTGGGGCCCACAGGGTGCTTCTTTGAAGTGAGGACCTTTTCTACATGGAGACGCACTGGGTGGAGCAAACTGGGGCCTGATGCTCCTGCTTCTCGGACCCTCCCGGAGACAGCAGTCAGCTCTGGGGATGAGCCAGCCCCATTCACAAGGAGGTCCCTCGAGTCCCAGCAGAGGGAATGAGCAGCTGAGAGTTGGGAACAAAGCATAGGCTTCTGTGAGCCTCAGTTTGCAAATCTGCAAAAAGGAAGCCTCCATTCCAGCCTGTCACGGATGCTGGGTAATGACCCAGAAGCCGTCTCTAAGTGTCTCATGGGGGTCTGATCATGGACCTGCCTGACAGCTCCTTCCAGGGACAGGCGTATGCACAGCCAGTGGGTCTACAGAGGCCACGGCTTTCTCATGCACATGTTTTGTGTCTGTAACAACCACAGAGACAACAGAGACAAAGCCAACCAGGCCCACTGAACACGGCCACTCTAAGTGTACAGTTGAGGCAGGTGACAAGCACCTATGCCACTTGCCAAATCTCACGGGCAATGCCTGAGGGAGCCCAACGGGAACTGCTGCAGTCCACGGGAGAGCCTACCACCTTGGCCCAGCACCCACGCAGTGCAGACTGTGCCCTTGAGAATCCAGAGCTACAGAATACTATGCTACCATCAGGGATCAAGGAACTCCTAGTGAGGGCGCTAGGGAGCCCTGGAAAATGAAAAATGGCACAAGGGATGAGCCATGTTGGGCTCAGGGTGCAGTAGCAAGGGCAGCTCTGCATCGGCCCAGGCAGCCTATGAGAGCAGGAGGCAGAGGTTAGAAGAAGCCATCACGGACGAGGCACCTGCTCCTCTGGGTATCGAGTGGAACAAGAGTCAGCAAAGTGGCAGTGATAATGACGTCAACCATATGAGCAAAGCACCAGCAGCTACGATTCCTGGGGTGTCCTCTGTGCCCGGGGTCTTACTGAGATGCAAGCTGTGCCCAGGCTGTGCAGTGAACAAGGCGCGGGGTTGGCGTCTGCACCCAGGGTGCCGGGCTGTGAGGGTGCTCTGCTGCAGGAGGAGGACCCCCTTCTCTTCTCATCCCGTGCACGCTCATTCTCGCCATTCTGGTGGATAGTCCTCTCCGGCCTTCCCCTGACGCTGCGCTGGGGGCAGGCAAAGGCAACTGGGCTCCAAGCAGGGGCTCCTCGGCTGGTCCTCGGCGGCTGCTGTGTCTCGGGGGCATCGTCCCTGTATCCTGATCAGCCGCACCTGGCAGCACCACCGCACAGTGCACAGCACATCATGGACTTAGCTGTGGGCCTTTGGGTGACCCCATTGGAAATTCATGAAGACAGCCAGGATCATGGAAACCGGGAGCCGCGGAGTCGGGACGTCACTGTCTCAGATCCCCCAGCTGAGGAGCAGCAAGGACAGCACCTCACTGGCTTTGCAGATGCCCCTCCCCCACTGACCCTCCAAGAAGGGACCCCTAAGTGGGGGAAGCAGCACAGGGAACACGGAGATGGGACTGGGCCTCCTGGAGTGAAGCTGGGATAACCTTGAGACTTATTGTACCCAACAAATGGAGGCAGGAGTAGCCCAGGACAAGAGCCCAGGAGGGCCACCAGGGACGGGCCTGTCACTCCTGCTACCATGGAGGGGTGAGAAGCCCGAGGAACCAGGGGCTCCACACTGGAAGGAAGCCCATGCCCGTCAAGCGGGGGGCATAAGGAGGATCCCCAAGGCGCAGGCACCTAGAGAAAGCCAATTCACCAACCAGCAGCCAGTGAGCCCCTGGGGTGTCCACCTGAAACTCACCCGCATTTCCCAAGCCCAGGGTTGGGAACTAACAAAATGATGGCTGTTTTGTGCCCCAGTGCTGGGAGAGGTGGCTTGTTAGGCAGCAAGGTGTGACCAAAGTGAACACCACAAAATGAACCTGTTCAATGACACCGTTGATGGCTTCAGTCTCTCTCCTATGCGAACACACGCACTCCAGGGACCACAATGACACCCGTCTCTGCCCATCTCTAAATCCCCAGTACCTGTTGTACAGTGAGCACTCACCAGTCATTAAAAACAAATGATCTCCCATCAGATAAAACAACGACAACCCTGTAAGTAGGGCAGGAGCACCACCAGGGCAGGAGCAGTGACGACAGAGGTGACCACATAGGGAGTCATGCAGCAATGGTGGCCACTGCTCCCACTGGAGCAGAACCCGAGTCCCAAAGGCAGAAAGAAGGCTTTGGGTGAGTATCTGATTGACAGGGAGAAGGAAGAGAGGAAGAAACCACCATCTGGAGCTGCAGGCAGGGTGGATCCTCACTCTTGAAGCCCCTTGCTCTCAGATCCTCTGGTGTGGACTTGTGGTCCTTGCTGCCTGTGGCCTCCCTCTTCCCTACTCCTCCCCATCTCCAGTTCTAACCCTGAACCAATTGCTCGTGGGTCCCTCTATTGATTTCTCCCTCACCCTGGGCAACGTGTGACTCATCTGTTTCCCAGAGAGAACCTGGCACACAGTAGGTGTTGATAATGTTTTCTGAACTAAATACATTTGGGATCAATGCCCAAAAGGCAGATTCTTTGAGTTCCGTTGTTGAAGAATACCATGGACTCCCCCTTATGAGTTGCTTGTTGCAGAAATGAATTTGCCCAGAACGTTTCCAAAGCTGCATCCAACTGGAAACCCACACTGGGGTCTACACGGTTAGCCTTTGCCTCCGTGTTAATCCCCAATGTCAACCCTGAGCCGGCTGAGGTGTTTCCTGATCTGCTTCCCCATGCAAGGTCGGTTTTCAGACATCACCAAGGCAGGCTCACTGGTGATGTGTCCTTACCAAAGGCCCCAGGTCTCAGTTTCTCCATCTGCCGAGAGCTTTGTCACATCTATGCTGAAAGGCCACTGAAATTAAATGACAGGTGACTACAAAGGCTGGAATGTGTGCAGACTGGTCATCTGGTGGCCACCCCAACCCATTCCCTGACCAGGCTACCTGACACCGCCCACTCCCACCCGGACCACTGCACCAGCTTCCTGAGGAACCTTTCTGTCCCTAACCAGCCTTGTTACTTCTCTTCAACCTGCTTCCACATTGCAGTGAGATCATTTCTAAGGTCAAATCTAATTGCAGCATTCTCTCGCTCAAAATCCTCCAGTGACCTCCCCTTGTGAATCCTCCTGACATGGCCCCCGCATGGCCTGCCCCAGGGCTCCCCACCCACTGTTATCCTCAGCCACCTCCTCCCCTGCACCAGGCCCAGCCACACTGCCTCCTTGCATTTGAATCAGCAATGGTTGCTGATTAACAACCAGCTCTCCAGAAAACAAACCTGAAGGCCCTGATTGGTGGCATTGCCAAAGTTCCTGGTGTAAACGCTGTCCCCAAGAACAAGCACACCTGCTATCCCTGTCATGTGGGGAGGGTGAGCAGCTGACCCTCGCAGGCCTGCAGAGCCGTTCTGGCTCATCACTGCATCTCGCTTCCACACCTGCCACTCCTCCTGGCTAGAACCTTCCACACTGCACCGATTCTGATTTTAAGTCACCCCTTCAAGGAAGATTTTATGACTTTCCACTTTGATTTATGTCCCTGTCACTTGCTTGCACTGTGGCCTCTACCTTGGCTCGGTGTACCTTTCCACAAACGTCCTTATTTCATCATGTGAGTGAGGCTTGTTTCCTGTCCCATCGTGCACGAGACCGTGAGTTCCTAGGGAGAACCTGCTTCATTCACTCCTAGATCTCGGGCTTCCAAAGAGCAGGAACTTGAACGGTTCGCAACTGCGGATCATCCGCCTGTGCCTGGCTGTGCGCTGAACACTAAGCGTGGGGAACCAGGGGTGTCCTCAAGGACTCGGTATTTTTACAGCAAAAATAAAGTTTTAAATTACTGTAACATCATTGAATATGCATTTAATACATGGATGTGGCATGTGTGGAACATAGTGGAGGTTCAATAAATATTTGCAGATCTCAAGGGAAAGGCTGGATTTTCAAGGCACATATAACAGGCACTGAGGCCCCAAGATGGCTCCAGGGCATGGTTTAGAAAGAACACGGATTCGAAGGACTCTCCAACAAAGGCACTAACAAGTATTGCAGAATTTAATTCCGACACCAAAGGCCTCACAACTCTCTCCAGCCTCCTTCCTGCCTCCATGGAACCCAGCTCATTTTCAACCCTGCTGAGCACGGAACATTGGTTGTATTTCCGAGCAGCCACATCCAGAGAGATGCCCAGGAACTTGGCTGGCCAACCTCGCACCAGGAATAAAAATGATGTGGCCCAATAATGCCCATCTATGCAAAGCTAAGTGGCTGTAAGGCACACTCAAGGCTCCCAGTGACAGAAAGGGCCAGCAAGCCCAGCAGCCCCAAGCTGTCCTAGGGAAACGACAGGAATTCAATTTCAGAAGGGCTGTTTGCAAAGTAATCCAATACATTACGGTGTGTGCATTATTATTGTATTATATGGAGTGATATCACATTGAAGGAGATTTCATAGCATCCAAGCCATGCACAAGGGAATATAAAGGCGGTTAATAAAAGAGAGAAGTACAATTTCCTTCCAGTGTTAGTTATGCCCCCATTACACTCGGAATAATCATCAGAGGTCCACTTAGCCTGTTGGGAAGAAACAGTTCTGTAATTACCTCCCATCTACCGTGTCATTACCAAGGGTTCAGCCCTAGCCTCAGGACACTGTGCATTCTCAGGATCTCTGCAGAACTCAATCCCCAGGTTGAGGAAGGAAAATCCCTGGGCCTCCAAAAGCCACGTGCACACATCAGGGTGGACCCTAGCTGAGTGTCACTTGAAACCTGGGTCCTGTTCATGGGGATTTCCCTCAGCCATGGGTGGGATTGCCTTCCTATGGGCTCTTATTCTTAAAAGGAAATCTGATACCCTGCCCATCCCTCCAATCTCAGCTCTCCCTCTGTTGAGACTCCTAAGGCTGATGGAAAAAATTCTCTGAAGGTTTGCTGAATGCAACAGAAGATGCTTTAAGAATTTTATAAAAAACTGAGTTTGAGTGTCTCCACCACGGCTTTCCAAGGCTCTTTGTGGGATCAATAGTTCCAGCCACCCAAGCCATCTGGCGGCTCACCATGTCCTGCAGGTCCCTCCAGAGATGGCATTAGCAGCCTGCTGTAAGCTTTCTGTGTGCAGAGTCACCTGGGTGCATCAGAGAGACAGCACCTTCTCTATTAGCCAGGACTGGACATGAGCTCTAAGGCCACCACCACCTGGAGGCCACCCAAATTGCACCGCCTCTCCAAGTCTCTACTTTCCTAATCTGTAAAAGGGGTGACCCTATGTGCCAGTAGGTTTAAGATCAATGGCCCAAAGTCACGCATCCATTGCCCAGCTAGTTAGCACTAGTTCTGTTAACATCTCTCACGACATTCCTTGCATGACTTCAGACAAAAGTGGCATTTACCAACCCAGCCTGGGCTTCAATGCAGGTCATTAGTGATGTGGGCTAATATTGCAAAGAAGGGAAAGCGCAGCTGTGTATGTGTGAGTGTGTGTCAGTGTGTGAGTGAGTGTGAGCGTGTGAGTTGTGTGAGTATGCATGAATGTGTGTGTGAGCATGTGTGAGTGTGAGAGAGTGTGTGTGTGAGCATGTGCCAGTATGCATGTGAGTGTGAGAGTGTGGTTGAATGTGTGAGTGTATGAGCGTGTGAGTTGTGTGAGTGTGAGAGTGCATGAATGTTTGAGAGTGTGAGCGTGTGTATAAGTGTGAATGTGTGAACGTGTGTCAGCGTGTGTGTAAGTATGAGAGTGTGTGGTTGAATGAGTGTGTGAGTGAGTGTGAGAGTACATGAATGTTTGAGAGTGTGAGTGTGTGTATAAGTGTGTGTTTATGGATGTGTGTTGGGAGGAGGAAGGTGCTGCTGTATTTCTGCTGTAACTACCCTGGCATTCACTGAATCCTGCCATTACACAGGTTTTTTTCTTCTCCATTTGGAGTTCTTTGGGGAAGCCCAGTTTGATGGAGGGAAAGAATTAAAAGATACGATTCATGGGTCCAGTGAAAAATTGGAAATTTTAAAAAGAATATTGGTGAGCAGGAGGACCTAGAACAGGTATCAAGCTGCAGTCCACACAGAAGAGGTCAGCGTGGTGACCCTGGTGCACGGTCCTGGGGCACAGTCCACCCTCAGTGCCAGCCCATTACTACACTGCTCTGTCTTTAAAATCAAAGCCAGCCTACACAGTGAAACTTCTTGTTTCAAAATGTTTGCAATTCATTTTGTTTGAGAGTCCAACAAAATAGGTCTGAGTTGTGAATAAAGCCAGGCTAACTTTGGCATCCACTGGGGGTCGGCCAACTTTTTCTGTTCCACAACCATATTTTCAGCCTTGTGAGCCACATCTCTGCAGAGCCACTCAACTCTGTCATCATCACGCAAACGCAGTCACAGACACTATATGAGCCAGTGAGTGTAGTTGTGTTCCAATAAAACTTTATTGACAAGAACGTGTTAGAAGGATGGAGTTGGCTCAGGAACATCACTTGTCAATTCCTGTCCTACTACTCATGGCGGAGACCTGGAGAGGGCAGGAGAGCAAGGGCCTTTGAGGGCCTTGAGTCCTGAGCACAGCGCCAGGCAGAGAAGTGACAGCCCCAAGTCCCCACCGTTGCCTCCAACTCTCCTTCCTGACCTTCCATCAAGGCCCTCTGGTCGTCCTGGTCAAGAGTTTTGGGGACTCAAAACAGAAAGTGCCCCTGCTTCTCAGCCAGCTCCAAACTTCCCTGACAGCAAGGGGACTCTGTGGGGCTCGTCCCCCAAGCCTGCCTCACCTCCTGTCAGCTCTTTCCTTTCTGGGTAGCCCCCAGACAAATGTCACCCGGAGACACCGCCTGGAACCTCAGGCAACTCCTGGAATAATTGCTAAGCCAACTCCCACGTGCAAGCCGATTAGAAGAGAAAAGGGGGGAACAGGGCCCACCTCCTGTCACTGGAGCATGGCTGCCACCACGGCTTTTCTTAGAAAAAAAAAAAAGGTACTTAATTTTTCCCCCTCAAAAAGGCCAGGGAACATTCTATTTAAATTACAGTGTTACAGTGTGAAGCCAAGATGCACAAGTCAAATGCAATTTGGGTTATAATTAGCGATTTCCTTGTAGCAAGCTTCTTTGGGAAATCCAGCTCCTCCAGTCAGCCCACCAGGGGGTCGAAGGCCCTGTGGGGCCTCTAGGGAGGGTCCGGGTGGTGCAAGAGGAAGGTGTGGATGCACTCGGGTAAACTGCGGCAGTTCACATCTGCACACAGAACTAGAGGGAGAAACACCGCTGTGATGTCATCATGATTGAAATGGATAATTTTACATTTAGGTAAAACAAATCACATAAAGAGGTCTTTAAAATCTGTCAGTTTTGGTTTTCAATGATTGACCATCTGGACCTCAGTTTCCCTTTTTTTCCTTTGGTACCAGAGAGTGAACTCAGGGTACCTAAGTTGCTTAGGGCCTTGCCAAGTTGCTGAGGCTGGCTTTGAACTTGAGGTCTTCCTGCCTCAGCCTGCTGAGTCACTGAGATTACAGGTGTGTACCACCGTGCCCAACTGGGCCTCGGTTTCCTTGTCTGCAACTCAGAGCATGGTCACACTGGAATGAATGACACGTGTGGCCCAGCATATGGCCCATGGAAGACCCTGGCCTGGAGCAGGTAAAAGTGAACTCTAGTTATGTTAGAACCCCCATTCTGCTGTTTCCAGCTTCCAGACCTAAGGCAATTTCCCTCTCTGTGCTCTGGTTTCCTCACGTAGGTAACAAGGGGTTAATTAAGGTACCTGCCTACTCTGAATGCCATGGAGATTCCACCAGATCATGCACAGAAAGCTTAAACCCTGCTGTATTGGATGCTAGTTATTAAATCCAAACCTTATCAATAAATGAGAGTTGTTTCTTCTTTTGTTTTCTTCTTCCCTTCAGCCCAAGAAGTTTCTTTCTTTTTCTATCTACTAAAAAGGATGTACATTTACATTCCCCCCCCTTAAAAGTCCAGAGAAGCCCACACTCTTCGAATTGTGCGAGCGACATAATTCCACAATTGTGTGTGTGTGTGTGTGTGTGTGTGTGTGTGTGTGTGTGTGTAAGAAGGGGCTGCCTTTTCACATCCTAAACAAACCTGCAACACTTCAGCCTTCAACTTCCATGGGTCCTGGTGACCTGGTTTATTTGAGCTGCGAGCCTGAAAACCTGGGATTAGTGGAGGATGAACTTGCTGGCAAAACTTTCCTCCCAAGGACACTAAGATTGCAGAGAAGTCGACTCCTCTAGCCTGGAAAGCTGTACTCCAGGCGTCAGAGGGACACTTCCTCTCAGGGTGGTACTGACTTCCTCTCCAGAGCTCAGAAGCCAGAGAGCCCATGAGGGTCCCTGAGACCTCCATGCTGTTGGACTCTGCTGCTCTGTGAGAGTCTGCTTCTCCTTCCATGGGGGCAGGAGCCAGCTTCCGGACCTCTGCAGTGCTGTAGGCCTGATGCTGGATACCAGGCTGTTGAAAGTTTGTAAGCTCCATACTCTTTTTATTTATTTATTTTTTTATACCAGGGATTGAACAAGGGTGTGGAGCCACATTCCCAGACTTTTTTTATCTTTTATTTTGGGTTAGGATCTCGCAAAGTTGCTGAGGCTGGCTTTGAACTTGAGATCCTCCTGCCTCAACCTCCCAAGCCACTGGGATTACAGGGCAATGTGACCACACCCAGCAGCTCCGTATTCTTCAAGGTTGCAAAGGTAGAAATCCAGACTCCCATGTGGTGTCCTTACCCAGGAGTGACTGCACTGGAGCTCCCAGGGACTCGGGACACTATGGAACTCACACATTCCTCCGGGGTACAGCGGCCAGCCTCAGTAGGAGAGAACCAGACAAAACAAAACTCTTCTTCGAAAGTCTGCAAATCCTTTGCAGCGATGAAACCCACTGGGGCCTGATACCTCCGGCTGGGAACCAAGACAGTACCTTATGGATAAAGTGAGCTTCAAACTGCATGGGCTACCCACTTTCCCAGATGGAAGCCCAGAACTTTGTCCAATTCAGTGCGCAGATAATCTGGGTAAGTGGAATTTGGAAACAACTACAGAAACCACGAGGTCAAGGGCAGGGGAAACCTGGTCAACACGGTGCAGGGGACACTTCTTTTAGGATGCACCCGTTCTAGTTTCTGCTGTGATACTCGCCGAGCGACTCAGGCAGGTCAATTTCCCTCTCTGAGCCTCAGCATCTTTTACAAATGAAGTAAGTAGACCAGATGGTCACTGTGGATCCCAATGTTCTGTGAATTTCTGTACTGCTAAGTAGCCTTTTTTTATAAACCTGAAATACAGTCTCTCTTGAAAGGTTCAAGTTCCTAATTTTACCTCTTGTATTAAAAATAGCATTCTAAGACTAAATCAGGGGTTAGAAACTCAGAACCTTCTGCAACTGAGCAGTTAACAAAAGTGCATGGGACGAGAGCAAACAGCAGGGCATAGAGAAATCCAAATTGCTGCTGAGAAAAAGAAATCAAAATGGTAGTGAGAGGAGGGACCAATACTACCACTACTTTTTTTTTTATACCAGGAATTTAACCCAGGGGTACTTTATCACTGAGCCACATTCCCAGCCATTTTAATTTTATTTTATTTTCTATTTTGAGACAGGGTCTAAGTTGCAGAGGCTGGCCTCAAACATGTGATCCTCCTGCCTCAGCCTTCTGAGTCTCTGGGATTACAGGTGTGTGCCACCATGCCCAGCTGAAGTTACCACTTCTGCTGGATAGTTCATGTGTCCTCATAATTCCTCAAGGGTCCCCACCAAAGGTCCATAGCATTATACCAGTGATTTTATCATTTCAATATCAATAGGAAAATTAATGACTTATTGTACCTATGCACCTGTCATTAACCAGTCCTTCAAACACGTGTATTCCTGGCCTGACAGTATTTGAGTTTTCTATCCCTAACTCATGTGATCTGTTAGATGCTGTACAGTGAGAAGGGCGGACCAGGCAAACGCTGGTTCCTTCCAGTTCTGACACCCCAAGGCTGGGGTGAGCCAGTCCTGCGCCATCTGTTCACATCAGAGAAACAACTTCTCCCCACAGCCTTGAGTTCTAAAGAGTCCGCCCCAGTGTGCTCTCCACCTGGAGAGCACATGGCCACAGATGAACTGATGCGAGGCTAGCGCATGACCCAAACACTGCCTACAAGATGGATGGACGCCTGCCTCTAAGCTCCAACACTCACCAAAGAATTGCCCAGCAGGGTGCGGAGCCAGGCAAGAGCACCTCTGCTCTTGGATCACCTGAACCGGTCTCTTGTGCGATTCCTGGACGGCTTCTTTCACCTCCTGATGATCCAATCCTTGCTCCAACGCCTTAAAATTACACTATGTGATCATTCTTGCTCAAAGGCGACCGCAGCCATTGACTTAGAGCCCGCTTAGTTATCCTGAGAGAGCGAGACTGGTGAGTTTGCACAAAGCGCCGGGTGAAAGGAAGTCACGGAGCAGCTTCAACTGGCTAAGAGACTCGGTGCGGCGGTCAGCACCTCCCTGTGCAAACACCACACCAAACCCTCGGAAGATAGAGGGCTTCTCTTGCTTAATGGAAGAAGGTGACCTGCGGCTTACAAACACAGCTCAAACCCCATTTGCTCAAGGCCTAGATAGGTCAATGGCCAGCTTGTGCCAACCAGCTGGACTCAGACACAAGTGACTGGCAACTATCTAGAAACCATTAGGAATTAGCGTTAACGAACATCCAGGAATTTGAGTCTTACTTTGACTCTTAACACAGAAAACTTCACAACTCTATATTTTCCACAAAATCAAAAACTATGGAATATGAAGAATTTCCAACCAAGGAGTCCTCTCTGATTCCGCACCAGGGGTCATGAGGCTGTCCTGTAATCATAAGGGTAGAGTGCGTGCACTGTTCATCTGGCTCTGTGCTGAGCCCTTCCTTGGCACTATCTCTCCAGGAACTCACGATTACGCTCTAAGAGTCACGAGCATGAGCCGAGGTTGCATGCCCAGGTTGCACTCTGGGTGGGCACTGGCTGGAACTCCGGCCTGTGACCCAGCTCCCACCTCCTTTGCCGAAGCACCTGGTACAGGGTAGTCAGGGCCTTTTTCTCTGACCTGTCAAGAGTGCATGCAGTCTTGCTAGGATCCAGCCCTGAAGCCCCAGTCCACCTAATGGACAGAGACCCTAGGGAGGACCTTGATGCTCAGAGCCATCGTGCTCCCCTGGGAGGTATCCCGAATCAGGCTCAATGGTGCCTTTTGAACACCCTGGAAAATAGGGCCTCTCTGATAACTGGGGAACCCTGGTATTATTTAACCAGGCTTCCATTTACCCCGAAAGCCACAGGCCATTGCTCTAAAGCATTGTCATAATACTCAGGCTCACAAGGAAACAAGACAAGTACCTGTGCCCTTAAATTAAACGTGAACCTTAGGAAAATCGAACTGATGTTGACAAAGCAGCTCAGCTACACTGTCATCTGAAAGGCAATTTTGAAGCCACCGGAACATGTTATTGGAGTTTGCTCAAGGCACAGGTCGCAAACAAGATCATACTTCAAGGCTGCAATATTGGGTCTGCCGGGGCTCTCCCTGGGGTGCACCGACGGCTTCCCATGCCAAGAGAGCTCCTGCCGGCAGCAGCCAGCTGCTCAGAGGAGCCCAGCGTGTGCACGGGCCTGCCTGGGGCAGGCTGCAGGGCATCTGGTCCTCCAGGGCTCTGTCCTGAGTCTGCCATGCCTGGAATTGAGCTTGAGCCTCCTCTTGGCTCCAGTGACCTTCCCAAGGTGGCTGCCGTGGGTTTAGCATCTGTAGCAGGGCATGGAAACACTTCACATCCATGTTGTGAAGGTCAACCTGAGCTGAGATCATGTATATCAACTGCTTAAAGTACAGACCGACACTCAGCAAAAAAAATACTATTTTTGAGGCTATTATTCTCTGCTTCCCAATTTGATATATCTACTTACCCTATTTTTAGACATTCCATTTTTTTCAATGATTTTTGCCAAACTTTGAATGCAAGAACATAAGGCTAAAATCTTCAAGAAAGGAAAAGCTCTCTCTGGTGCGCTGTAACCACATGCACTGCTTGGAAAGAAAGAGGAAGGAGATGTGGAGAAAAGAGGGATGGGAACAATAAGAGCAAAGAGATCCAAGGCTGGCTTGAAACTGGTGGAAAGGAGGGATAAGCCCACAAGCCAGTCAAGAAACTGAGGTTCTGGTCCAAGCTGGATAACAGGCTACAGAAGCCAGGCTGGGGAGAATTTTGCCCTCCTGCCTTGAACTTGGGCAGTAGCGTCCACGTGTTGGCCAGGAGACCCTCTCGAGGACATGGAGATGTTCTGGGCTTTGAGAGCAGGCTGACCTGGGTGAGGAGCTCAAACACGCCTCTCTGAAACTCACAGCACGCTTGGCCTCCCTGAGAGAGCAGCTGTTGTGGCCTGTGGCCTTCCCAACCCCAGTCAACGACACACACCTGACCCTTCTGCCTGACACCACATGACTCCCAAGGAATTTTCTTTTGTCAGAGAGACAGATAACCGGCACCACACTCACACAAGGAGAATGGCCCTGGGTGGAGTCACAGGTGCGCCCCGTCAAGCAGGGTGTGGCCAGCAGGCCTTCCCAGGCGCTGTCCATGGGAGCCCCGGGTGAAGCTCTCTGTGCGGTAGCCTTCCAGAGTCCACATTTTATATGGTGCACCTTTTAACCATTCGCACACAGACACAGAGATCAACAGGGATAGCTGTGCCCGGCTCTTCTCTATAGGATGTGATGAGGAATCACGACAAAGCTCCCCGAAACCCAAATTCCATCCATGGGATCGTTGTGAAAATGCACACAAAAGTGAGAGAACACGAGTGGATCCGAAGGGTGATGCAGAGCGAGCTCCCAGATGGACAAGGAGCCAGAGCAGGCTATGGAGAATTCAATCGTTATACTGAGAAAGGAGCCAGCGAGGAGCAAGACAGAGCAGGAGCCGAGACAGACGGCAGGGGGAGAGAGACGCACGGACAGGCAAGCGGACACCGCAGGCTTCTGCTGCAACACCTCTAGCAGGGACCCAAGTGGGCTGATAACTGGGGTCGTGGGTGTTAGGAAATTGTACCTTTCAGTTTAGACCCTTTTTTAATTCAACGGTTGACTCTTTAAATCACAAGTTTGAATTGCTTCAATTATAATCAGAGTGTCCCGTGTGCATGTGTGAACATGTAATAACAAATCTACTATTCTGCATAATGCACCATTAAATGTTTTTAAATAACTAATTAACAAAACTTTTTGAACAAGCGACTCTCCCCCACCCCGGCCATGCCGCAGCTGTCAGGCTGGCTTCCAAGTCAGGACCAACTACCTGAAGTGCTGAGTTGAGGACCGCGCTGCCGACCAGTGTCTCGTCTTGTGGAAGGCGCTAAGGAAATGTGGAGACATGTGGACACCTCGCTGCAAGCCCCTTGTCCAGCCCCCCGCCCTGGTGTCGGCAGCACCTGCAGCTCAGGCTGCAGGACCCACATTCTTTCTCCCACAGGGGTTGGAGGTGAGTGGGAGACTGAGACAGACTGTAGAGGTGTTAAAAATAGAAGTCAAGTAGCTATTGGAGATACATGGAGAACTCTCCACTTGCGATCTCTAATTGTAATATGTCAAGAGTAAAATACCTTGTCAGGAGCGGGATCGAGAGGAACCAGTATGGCCTCTGTCAGCACAGTGATCCACGCTGGGTTTGGAGGCCTACGTGAAATAGAAATTCAGCAGAAAGCTGTCCCGCAGGGACTCCTCAGCCCTGGGGGAACAGCACGACCCGCTCAGTCTGCCGGCTGCACTTCACGCAGCTCTGGCTGGGCGCTGGGGAGCATCCTGCTTCTCTTCACAGCCCCTGTGCTGAATCCGGTTCATGCATTAGATGTTCCTGGAGCCCACCAGATGGAGGGGTGCTTTCTCTTCCCCAGAACCACTCAGTTTCTCCAAGAAAGGACAGACTCCGCGATGTCCTCAGAGTGACATTTAACGTGGGTACGTATGTCAAGGACAGTTATTCCAGGAACAGCACTATCTGGAGGAATGACTGAGCTCTTCTCCCAACTGTCATTCTTTTTGCTTTGTTTGCAGGGCTGGGATCAAACCCGGGATTCTGGGCAAGCACCTACGACTGAGCCACACTCCCAGTCCAACACAAGCTTCTTATGCTAATACAGGGTCCAGCGCCGTGTATCCAGAATTGGGACAATTATCCTTCAACCCACTTATAAGTTAAATTCCTTGCACAGGAAATGAAGAACTTGGAGTGAAGAAAAAGCATACCCAGTAACTATATAGGAAGGTGGAGATGATTTGACAGGTTCAGAACAGGAAAGTGCAACTCAGAAGCAGGTCACAGACAGCAGAAGCTTCTTATTCCTTTTTGGCCAAAGAGAGATAAGTATACATA
>PVKS010038069.1:0-18190 GCA_004027875.1 Aplodontia rufa
TGGATCCAAAAACTGTGGTATATATATATACCACAGAGTTCTATTCAGCAATTAGAAATAATGAAGTTGCAGCCTTTGAAAGTAAATGGATGGCGATGGAAGACATCATGCTGAATGAAGTCAGCCAAACCCAGAGAGCCGAGAGTCGAATGTTTTCACTCATTTGTGGAGGCTGGAGCTAAACCCAGGCCTGTGTGAAAGGTATTCAACCTCATGTATTAGACCTAGCAAAGACACAGCAACACATAATCTAGGGTAATCATAGATATGTGGAAGGGGACGGGGGGAGAACAGGTTGGGATCTAGGAGGTAATTTTGGTTTAAGAAAAATATGCCTATCATATTATTACTTTATATGCATTTATGATTTACAATAACTCAACTCCTTAATACAAAAATTTTAAAAAAGGACCTGCTGACTTTACCTTCATGGCTCACAGTCCAAATCTCAGCACGAAGCAGTTGGGAGAGCAGAGAGAGGAGAGAGCTCCCTACTGTCCCCTTCAGCTCAAATATTCTAATATTTGAAGTGTGTACGCTCTAGGTGCTGTCTTTGTACCTTGGACAGGTTGCATGATCTCTCGAGTCTTCATTTCATCATGAAGACTAAATTGGGGGAAACAGCGACTTTCTGGCAAGATGGTGCTAAGGAGACACACCACTATTGATCGTTCATCAGGAACAAGCAAGCACGCACCAGCAGGTGACTGACACACTGTTGGCCATGTGATGGATGCCAGGCAGCAACAGCAAGGACCAGAGAGGGCTTGGCACGGGGGTAGAGGTGGAGTCACAAAGAACACAGACTTTGAGGAGGTCATGCAAATGTTCATTTTCTTGACTGTAGTGAGGTTTCATATACATGTGTCCAAATTCATCTAACTGTCCATTTTAAATGCATGCAGTTTATCGTACGTGGGTAAAGTATAAACTGAAGAGCAGTTTCTTCCTCCAGGATGGTGAGTCCCTCATAAACCCCTCCACCGAGGGGCTGTGAGCGAGGAATCAGTTTCCCTAACTTCACCGCCAGGAAGGAAATGCAGTCTTCAGGCAGTTTGTCACACTCCCAAGTCCCAGGGCATCAATTTGCACGATGGAGAATCACAGCCTAACGTGTTTCAGATGCTCAGATTCTTCCAAGAAGCTTGCAGAATGTTAGCATGCTTGTGGTTTTAAATGCATGACTTCAAACTCTGCGAGCGCCTCCCCTTCCACCTTGTGCACAAGCTCAGCAGTTTCGCAATCTGCTATTTACCAAAATCGCATACTTACTCTTTGTGAAATTAAAAATTAAAAAAAGAAGGGTGGGACTAAGTCAACTGACAAAATTGGTTGGAATTAGCATCTCTATTAAAAATTCCGGAGAAAACAGTATAATATGAAGGCGCCATGTTCACGAGCTATTTAAAAATACAAGAGGGTATGATGAAAGTCATTTTCTGGCCACTCCCTAATGTCATTCAACATTAGCGGGTTGTTTTGCTGTTTTTCCAAATACATGAGGAAGTATGTTTGTATCTATTCTTCTCCTCCCCCACCAAAACCCAGCCACCCGTGCTTTAACAAGCCTGCCGGGTAACCCTGATTCCTATGAGGCTCCATTGTGTTCTCAAACTCCTGTATTGAAGCCTTTAGGCCCACTGTGACTGTATTTGGAGTCAGGGCC
Organism: Aplodontia rufa; assembly: GCA_004027875.1. Taxonomy (NCBI): domain Eukaryota; kingdom Metazoa; phylum Chordata; class Mammalia; order Rodentia; family Aplodontiidae; genus Aplodontia; species Aplodontia rufa. The sequence goes on from PVKS010038069.1 coordinate 1,667, forward strand.
ATTTAGAGGAAATCAAGGTTCAATGAGGCCATTGGGGAAGAGCCTGCCTCCAATAGGACTAGCGTCCTCAAGAAGAGGAAGAGACACCAGAGAAGGCTTCCATTCCACATGGACAGGGAAGGCCACACACGGACACTCCTGGAGGATGGTACCTATGAGCCAGGAAGGGGGGCCTCAGGAAAGCAGCCCTCTTCTCTACCCTGATCTTGGACTTGCAGGCTCCAGAACTTTGGGAAAATGGATTCCTCCTGTTCACGCCACCCAATCTGTGACTGTTACAATAGTCCTGCTACCCTGCAAAATGTGTCCCCTTCATTGTAGCCGGTTATGAAATGTCTTTCTCAATGCTTTTTCATTTTGTTTTATTTTCTTGGTGCTGGGGATTGAACCAAGGATCCTGAACATGATAGACAAGTGCTCTACCACTGAGCCACCTCCAGCCCTGTCCAGAATTCTTGAGACTGGAGTGACAAATCTTGACTGTGAGCTGGAATTGGGATGAGGGATGGAGGACTGGGGACAAATGAAGGGGACGGCTCCAGCTGACATCGTGATTGGCCATTCCGCCTCATTGTTATTCATCAGGTTAAACTATAAACCAGCTAAAGCCACGACACATAGAAGTCGTGAAATCCCACCCCCTGAAGATAACCACGTAGCATGTTGATGTATCTCGGAAGGCAATGGGACTTCGTTTAACATCTTGATAATGTTTTGAATAAAATTTTTTTCTAGGCATAGTCAGACTTCTAAGTATTATAGTACACATATTGCAAAATGATGGATGATAAAATCTGTGATATTTGTGTTTATTCTTCTCTCAAAGGCATCTTTGTTATCATCGTTAAAACCATTGCAGGCCTGGAGCAGTGGCTCAGTGGTTACGGTGCTTGCCTGGCACGTGCGAGCACACGGGTTCAAACCCCAGCACCACGTACACAACGGAGTCTTGGAGCAACAAAGGCCGCATGAAAAACTAAAATAAGATTGATTCTCTCTCTCTCTTTCTCTCTCACTGTCCTTCTTTCTTTAAAAACAAAATAAAACAACAAAACTCATTGCAATACTCAACAGTTACTCCAGGTATTCTCTTCCTTATTCCTCACTTGGGCTAAAGATTTTCCACTATTATTGCTGCATGAACTCCACTAATGCCGATGAGAATTGTGTTTCCTCACGGAACACCCAGGGCTGAGAAGCGGGCAGCAGATAAGCTGCAGTGCTTTTCTATGGAAGGTCTAATTCTTTCCATGAATTCCAAGGAAAGGAAGAGCAGGACATCACCGTGTTAGGAGTGGCTGTGGACTTTGGAGTCAGCCAGCCCTCGTCCCCCACGGAATGGCCAGCCCTGGATCCAGGGGCCCCGTTTCCTCTGAGTTTGCTTCTTCTGTAAAGTGGGAATGCTCAATCTCACCGGTTTTTTGTGAGACCTAAAGGAAAAGATGCAGGCAAAGTGCTTGGTTCCTGGCCTCACACACACGGCAAGAACCGCATAAATTCTTGATTAATTTGATGCAATTCTGTTGCTATGTTCAACGTGGGTCTGCTTTTCACACATCTTTCTAAAATTCCTATATACAACCAGGCTGGACTGTGGCTCAGCAGTTACAGCCACTTGCCTGCCATGCGGGAGGACACAGGTTCAAACCCCAGTACACAGTGAAATCTTGGAGCAATGAAAGCCACATGAAAAACTAAATAAAATTGATTCTCTCTCCTCTCTCTCTCATCATCCCTCTCTCTTAAAGAAAAAAAAAACCAGAGAACAGACCACACTCATCTCTCCACACCCACCCTCTCACCCTCCTCTTCACTCTGGCTCCTCCTTGCGGTTGCTGGAGACATTCCTGAAATTTCTGCACACATCAGCTCAGCCCCTTACCAGCTCTCCCTTAGTCCATATTGACTTTCTCATTGGTTCCAGGATGGCCAGTGGAACCCCAGGGAGTGATGTCCTTATACTCTCTGTTCTCTCTATACTAGACTTTATTCAGAATATCAGTAAACCCACAGCTAACCTAGGGAACTCCCATGCCTTAGTTCAATAAAGCTAAAGCTGAAGATAGTAAAAGCAGCAATAACCAAAACAAATTAGCCAGCCCTGCCCACCGTCCCCATCCCTTGTGAATACCGAAGCTTGCCTTTATTCCATGCTACTCAGCTCCAGGCCAGTGCACTTGGGACAGAGCTCTTGAGATCCTGCATTTTTTTTTTCAGGTAACAAAGTTACTAAAAAGTCATGGTCACCCAGAAACACGGCACCCCTCGGAAAATATAGACACCAATCACAGGTACGAATGCTGAAACCACTGCCAGCCTGGAGGGAGCAGAGAGCAGCTTCAGCTTTCTGGCATATCCTTCCAGGAATGTTTTTCTATGAATTTATTTATGTCTGTAAGTGCAGAAATAGCAATGGTGCATTTTCAAAAGGAAACTATTTTAATCTGGCACAAACATTCACTTGCTTAAAAAGAGCAAAAGCTTTGCTATGGTAGGAGGAGAGTAATGATTTGTTAGTTTATGGCTATAACCTGGCACTTAGAACAGTGCTTGGCTCAAGCTCTGGTATGAATGAATAAATGAATGAATGAATGAGAGCAAATGACATCCCTTGGTTGAGGAAGAAAGCTGCTCTGTATTGAGAGGGACCATTGGGTTACGTACGTTTCTTTCCTGGGGTAACATTTTCCTGTACGCAATTCTTCAAAATAAATTATAGACTTCCTGTCAGAGAGGTCTTTAAAAGTGGCTTGAGGGGCTGGAGCTGTGGCTCAGCAGCTGGAGCATTTGCCTGGCATGCACGAAGACCCAGGTTCGAACCCCAGGACCACAACTAAGTGTCCGAGAAACAAAGGCCAGATGAAAAATAAATAAAACTAATTCTCTCTTTCATCTCTCTCTCTCTTAAAAAAAAATGGCTTGAGGTCTTTATGGTGAGTACATCCAAACTCTTCATCCAAAGTTTAGGGGTTTAATTTTAAAAGTCAAGTCAATGGAGAGTCTACATCTTTTTTTATTTATTCAGAAATAAGTAAAACCTTTGAGTTTCTGCCCTGGTCAGAATATAATGGAATAAAATGCTGCCATTTGAGTTTGTAATACAGAAAAAAAAATGTTTTGCCTTCCTTCCCTTCTAATACAGATTCAGAGAAAACCAGAACTTTACTAACATTCAAATCTCATATGTATTTAGGAGAAACCCAGGGAATGCGTAATCAAAAAAAAAAAAAGTGAATTGAAACTAAGGCTTAAACATCTTCTTAAATAAAGAAGTAAGGGCATGGGGATCCCAAAGGGATCAGCATTGCTGGAGAGCTGTCCACGGGGTGCAACGGGGTGAGGGCTGGGGGCAGAGAACAAAACGGCACCCCGTGGCTCCCGCTATCATCCTGGCAGAGTTTTCATCCAAAATGTTCAGACTAATTTTGATGCCCAAGCACACAAACCCAGACACTAAAAATGAGCCAGGATGTTTATGAGAACCCCCAGAAACTGCAGCGGAGTTTAGAAGAGACAGACGCTTTTTCTACTGCCTCCAATTTCCACCGTGGAGATTCTGAAAGTGAGCAAGCCAGGAAGCAGGCTCCGGAGCTCTAGAAACTAACAGAACAGCACGGTGAAGTCCCATCCACCACCTAATTACAGGAACGTCTGTCCCTGGTGAAGGCTGCTGACACCTTCCGTTCCCTGCACTACGTGTGCTCCAGGGATGCTGTGCTCCCCCAGTTTCCACAGGGAATGGAGTAAAGCCGAGTCACGCTGTGCCACTCGAAGTCCTCCAGCTTCCTCCTGATCGCTGGTCCCTCATGCACTTATTGCCTGATCAGCTGCACTTATCGGCAGCTCAGAGTTTTTCTCTGTTCTCTCTCTCTGCTCCATGCAGCATGTTTCTGGCCGTAGAATGGGAGTAACATCCGCTTGGGGAGGTTTGCCATGTGGTTTTCTCATTAGGCAAAGGAGGCACTTGCTTCTGAGTTACCTTTACCACCAAAAATCTAAGGTAGAGGAAAGAACAGGAAGTGCTCATCCCATTGAGCTGCCCATCTTACCATCTCAACACTCAGAAATAGGCCAGGGAAGAGAATTAGGTGAAGCAGGGAGTATGGTTGGCTGAATTGGGTTGAGATTACTTCCATGTGTTAATTCATTGATTTCCTGCTGTGTATGAGAATTCTGGACAATATAGTTATGAGTAAGTAAGGAGAGGTTGGGTAGCCACTGAGCAAGGAACTGTGCAAGCATCTCATTAGCTACTTAGGTGGAATCCAGGGAGCAACAACAGGAGGGAAGGACCCAGCCCTGAGAGCAGGCAACAGGGGACAGCTAGGAATGCAGAGGTGCCTCCCAGAGAGAGAATTGACCTGGCTCTGAAGTAGCAGTAGGGTTGACCAGAAGGAGAGTGGCGGGCAGGGCAGGATGCCCCCATATGGAAGCCACAGTGGGCCACGCAGGGTTTTGGATAACCTGGAAAGGTGGGGTAAGCAGAGGTCAGAGGGTCTTGCAAATGAGTACACGTTTTTGGTTTTAATCCTGATAGCAGTTGGAGGCTGCTGAATGGTTAAAATGCACGTGAGCACACTGCAGAATAGCAACGTGGGCACATTCTGAAGTGGTCTCTGTACATGAAACTTTGTGCACAACTCAGATTGCTTCATCGGTATTGAAAAGTATTTAGGTCAGAGGATGTGAAGCAGGTTTCTGCTGTGGTTGTCTTCACTTTTTTTTTTTTTTAAGAGAGAGAGGGACAGGGAGTGAGAGAATGAGAAAGAGAATCAACATTACCCAGTTTTTCATTTGGCCCTCATTGCTCGGATACTTTTTTGTGTACATGGTGCTGGGATTTGAACCTGCATCCTTGCGCATGCCAGGCAAACGCCGTAACTGCTCCCCTCTGCTCCAGCCCCTGTCTTCACTTTTTATGGAAACCTTTATGCACATAAAAAATGGAAGGGATAGTATAAGGAATCCCCGTCTACCCAGTCCCCATCTTTGATCATGGTTGATATATAACCAATCACTTTCCCTCCACGTGACATGTAGGCCAAACCAATCCTCAATGGATAATCTTGAATCAAACTCTAGACATCATTATTTCCCCTATGAATCTTCAGCATATATTTCTATAACATAAATATTTTTGTTTTTATTTATGTATAATATGATAATTATCATAATTCTTCAATATGACCAAATATCCATACAATATGACAAATATTTTAAAGCTTTGTGTATGCATTCATTGTTGTTAAAGAGAGAGGGACAGTGTGAGAGAGAGAGAATCAATTTTATTTAGTTTTTCACATGGCTTTTGTTGCACAGACCCTTCATGTCTCCGTGGTGCTGGGGTTTGAACCTGTGCACTGGCACATGCCAGGCAAGCCCTGGAACTGCTGAGCCACTGCTCCAGCCCCATGTGAACCCATTCTTAAACTGCTTCTCAGAAAGTCTGGATAAATTTATATTCTCACTAGCCATATTTGAGACTGATTGTTCATCAAATCTTCATCAAAATTGAGTATTATTTTTCTTACTGTGACCAATTTTAATAAGTGAAAAATAGCACCCTGATGTCTGAATTTGCTCTTGTTGGGTTGCCCATGCAGCTGGGTATTTTTCCATCAGCTTGTGAATAATTTATACTTCCTCTCTCATGCAGTCTCTGTTCCTGGCCTTTACACCTTCCAAGGGGCCATCTGGATTCTGTTTGACATTTCTAGCAATAGAAACTTCATTATTTCAGGGTCAGCAGTTCTGAACAAGGGCAGTAATTGCTAGGAAATGCCTTCCATTGAACCACAGTCTGTAGATGAAACTTAGTAACATCTACCTAGGTCTATTAGGTGGAGCTATCCAAAATGTCTTTCTTGGCAGATGACAATTAGTATAGTCCCCTACATTCTCCAAGCCAACATCCTAGTTCATTTACCTGCTCAGTACTGTGATTTCTAAGACCCTCATCATTTGGATCATCCTCTCCTAGACACCCAAGCTTAATATTCCTAAGAGAATGTATCCTCAGTTCCTTATTTCTCTTTCTGCAAAATGGCTTGCAACACAAAAGTGTGGTACTCAAATTCTTACTTTCCTGCTCTGTAAAATAGTATAATTTAGTGTTTTTAAAAATATCTTTAAGTGGCCTTTAGGTGTTAGTTCAACCTTAACATGGAATCAGACTTGTAGAATTAGAAAGAAAGGGATCATTATAAATCATCATATTTCTTAATAAATATTGACATTTTCTATCAAAATACAATCCTACAAATTGTAAAGTTTTCAGACATTTTACAAACCCTATTTAGGCTGTGTGAGGGTTTCCACGTCAGAGTATGTGACTGTCAGTGTATTCTCTCCCAACCATCAAGGATTCTGCAAAAATTGGATTATGAAATATTTCACCCTTGTTTAGTGCTAAATGACTTTTTTAAACGCACTGAACGTCAGGTATGGAGAGCATCTAGGGCTAGCCTACTTTAGTTTTCTGAGAAATAAGATGGGAGATTTTCTCCAGGAAGAATAGGGAATTGGGAGCTGGTTCCGAATATATAAGTCAGGAGATCAATCCTTTCTACGAAGGTCTATCTGCACCTGAAATTGCTACGTAAGAGCAATTTCTCACTGTGATACAGGGAGCCAGGACTTCTTTTCATTCTCAGGAAGTGGCCCTCTCAAAGATATAACAGGTGGTGAAATCTGCCGAAATAACTAAGATGGGATAACAGGGAGAGGGATCATGAGAAATACTCTTAAATATCATCAGTAATCTAGAGCGGACTTGGCTGCGTCTTTGCTAAAGATACAATAATAATAATTTCTTAAGAAGTGCTTACCACTATTGAGTCCACAGATCTGTGAGAAATAAAAAACTTTTCTTCTGAGCCACGAAAACTTGAAGCAATTTATCAGATAGCAATAAATAACTAAAAGGGAGTTTCTAACACACCCCCCTTAGCTAACTTTTTTATAAACCATTTTCCAATGGATGTGAAGCATTTTTGGAAATTCTAGGAAATGGCTCATTTGACTCCTTAATGCCAAATTTGAAAAACATGGGCCCTCTTTTTCCATATCCTAGGGTATTCAGTTCTTTTTTTTTTTTTTTTTTTTTTAACACAGAAACCTTTAAGAAACACACTGCAATCCTCACTTCACAGATGGGTCACAGTCTGTCACTTCTAAGCCTGACCTTAAGAGGACTGGCAGTTTGGGTTTCTTCTCTGTTAAAAGGGTCCCTCTTGGAATGCTTGAGAGCACCCTGCTAACTACACGGAGGACCAAGGCACACTGGTCCACAGCTTCAGTTTACCCTCGTCCCCCACTTGGTTTTCCCACCCCAAGTGCGGCCACAGGGTGACTCTAGGTGGGCCCCGCAGAACAACTGCCCACCCAACACTCGCATTGTGAGAAACAGTGATCTGTTGTTGTCTTAAGCAGCCGCAACTTAGGGCAGTTCATTATTCAGCAGTAAATATTAATGCTCAATACATATAATATTTTGTTAATACTATCATTCAGAAGACTCTATAAAGCATAATGGCATTTATTTAGATAAAATTGCCAAAAGGAATGTGTTTTCAATGTGGAAAATGAGAACAAGGGTGGGAGGATGGAGAAAATTTTCTTTCACCCTTTATGGGATTTCATTTCTGAGATGTAAAATAAGAGCTTCAATTAGTCAGGGGCAGTGACACACGCCTGTGAACCCTGCGACTCGAGAGGATGAGGCAGGAGGATCTCAAGTTGAAAGCCAGCCTCAGAAACTCAGCAAGGCCCTGAGCAACTTAGTGAGACCCTGTTTCAAAATTAAAGAAAAAAATAAAAAGGGCTGGAGATGTGGCACAGTGATTAAGCGCCCCTGGGTTCAATCCCAGTTACAAAAAAAAGAAAAAGCGCTTCAGTTAATTCTGACCTGGGAATTCACCAATACTATGATTGTTAAAAATCCCCCAGATGGGCTGGAGCAGTGGCCCAGTAGTTACGGCTCTTGCCTGGCATGCACAAGTCCATGGGTTCCAACCCCAGTACCACATACACAACCAAGTGTCTGAGCAACAAAAGCCACACGAAAAACTAAATAAAATTGATTCTCTCTTTCTCTCTCTCTCTCTCTCCCTCTTTCTTTAAAAATAAAGTGAAATCTGAGTCACTCCATCGTTTTTTCTACTCAACCTGGAATGATAGAGCCATCAAATTCCTTTTAAATAGGTGCCTTCACACAGTGTGCTTGGTTTGGCTTCCTGACTAGCTGCCAACTGGACATTACAGCTACAGTTTCTCAGATTTCCAGACCCAAACCTGCCTTCCTGGGAACTAACAACATCTTCTCCAGGCCAAAACGCAGACATTGCCACTCCCTGCACACCCGCAGATCTGGAATTTTCATTTTCCTCATGTACTTTAAACAAGAAAGATGACAACGGTGACATTGCTCCACTGAAAATAATTTTCTTTTCTTCCTCTGAACAGCACTTAACCTCTTGGGAAAAAATTCTCTTTTTTCCCCATCAATAACATCTTATTTCTCTAAGGCAGTTCCGCGGATCCTGCTTGCAAGTAGGGAGGGTGGCTGTGCAAACTTGAAGGGAAGGTGGTGAACGCAGCGCCCCGACTTGGTCACAGCTCCCTCCCAAAGCTCCACTTACAAGCCTGGAAAGTGTTTTTGTTTTGTTTCAGGGTATAAACCTGGTGAGGATGTGGAGATCAGGGGAGGAGGCATTAGCAGCTAGAGTACAGCTCTATGGCAGGGCAGGTGGCAACTGAGTCCGGGGAGAGGAGAAAGCTGAACGCTGAGTGTATCTGTTAGTAAGAGCTGCTGTAACAAAGTACCCCAGGCTGGGTGGCTTAAACAACAGTGATGTGTTATCTCACAGCTCTGGGGGCCAGAAGGTCAAGTTCAAAGTGCAGGCAGGCCTTGCTTCCTTCTGAGGCCCTGGGGGGCTCTGCTCCCTCCCTCTCGGCTGGCTGGTGTGGCTGGCTGGCTTACAGAGGCATCAACCTCAGTCCTTACCATCATCACCAGGTACGTGGCCGGCTCCCTGGGCACCTGCCTCGGTGTCTAAAGCTCCCCCTTTCTGAAAGGACGTCAGTTGTATTGGGCTAGGTCCTTCCTAATGACCTCATCTTAGCTACTCACAGATGCAATGACCTGCTTCCAAAGAAAGTCACGTTCTGAAGTACAAGGGGGTCAGAACCTGGAATGTGAATTTTGAGGACACAGTTCAATGCCTAACGCTGGGCCTGCAGTGAAAAGCTGAAAACCAGATGATGTGTACCCCAGAGTCCCTCAAGGTCCTGTGACCAGCTGGCTGGGGGAGATGGGGCTGAAGAGGCCAGGCTGACGGAAGTAGGAAACTGAGTCTCAATTAGAAGCTAATTCTCTGGAACTGAGCTGCCTGATGAAAAGGCCACCAGCCAAATGTGGCTAATTAATTTTAAATTTCTATCAATTAAACTTAAATAAAATTAGACATTCAGCACATGGCTAATTTTCAAGCACTCAATAGCCCCCATGTGACTAGTGGCCACCTTATTGGAATGGGCAGATACAGGACATTTACATGACGTAGAAAGTTCTAACGGACAGCTCTGCTCTGCAGAAAATAAAAGAGCAGGCGTCTGAGCCTGGGGGTGTCCGCTGCAGTGAAGGTAGACACACGCTTAAAGGCCTCTGCTACTGGCTGCTGAGGAACTCCAAGCCTGCAGCCACTTCTCCCCGCTATCACCAAACTGTGCCCCATGGACAGGCCACAATGCATTCATTCTTTCCTCTAGCCGCAAAAGGAGAAAACCTGAAACTTCAGTGCTGTCCATGTAGAAGGTAGGAGAAAGAGGGAGGGTACATAAGCTAGCTTTGCAAATTTATTCACACTTGCATACCAAACCCATGTTATCTCATTTAATCCTCGAAACAACTCAATGCAATGATAGCTGTTCCCATTTAGCAGATTAGAACACTGAGAAACGCCCGGCATGGTGGTGCCTGCTTGTAATCTCAGCAAGCAACTCAGGAGGCTGAAGCAGGAGGATCTCAAGTTCAAAGCTAGTGGCAGCAACTTAAGGAGAGTCTGTCTCAAAGTAATAAATAAAAAGGGCTGGGAATGTAACTCCATGGTTAGGTGCCACTGGGTTAAATCCTGGTACCAAAAAATAAAACATAAATGCAAATGCAAAATTTGAAACACAGGGTGATTCGAGTCCAAAGCCTGTGTTTTACTTCCACCACTTGCCTGTGAGACTCTGCCTTGCTCACTGGGTAAACATTAGCAGGTCTTGTACCCTTCTCTAGGTCTAATTTTCCCCCAGTGTCAAATATGTCAAATAAAACCTGCTCTACAGACGACCTAAGAGAGGGCTGAGGGGTCTGAATGAGGGAAGCCGGGAACGTTTATTTGAAAATCTGCGACTGTACAGGCACAAAATATCCTTCTGTCCATTCAAGGGATCCTGCAGGAAAGGCTATACATACATTTTGGAAGGCTTTTGAGACCTTAAAGACACATTTGGGTTACTTTATACCACCTCACCTTCCTTGGACTACGTATAGAAATTTGGTTGCTGCAGATGGGTGCACACTGAGAGCCAAAATTTCACAAAGTTCCATGTCTTCTTAAAATGGGTTTGCTAACTTGGTCTAGTACTTGGCCCAGGGCAAGGTGGGTAGCTGGTGCTCAATGAATATTTATCATGAATGAACCAATCATTCAGTTGATAAATACATCAGTCAATCAATCAATTCTTAAATCGAATTTTAGACTTCGGAAAACCATGAGACTGTAAATAATGTATGAAGTACTCCTTTTATATGTCCTACTCTGCTGTGTTATTTTATTTTATTTTTTGGACCAGGGATTCATCCCAGGGGCACTTAACCATTGAACCACAACTCCAGCCCTTTTTATTTTTTTATTTTAAGATAGGGCCTAAGTTGTTCAGGGCCTTGCTAAGTTATTGAGGCTGGCTTTGAACTTGTGATCCTCCTGCTTCAGCCTTTAAAGAGCCACGGGGATTACAGGTATGAACCACCACGCTGGCTCCTCTGCTATATTATTTTAAAATTCCAGATTGTGTTGGACCATTAGGAGATCCCCCCCAAGCCTGTGTCTTTTACAAGTGACGCACCCACAGCAAGAGACACCTGGTATTTCATTTCTGTTGAAGACGGCTTGCAACTGGGCTGAGCCCCTCTGCAGGCATGAATGCATTTGAGTCTTCTCTGTCCTCGCCTGTGCTACATGGAATTAGATAGGCGCAGGAGTTCCCTGCAGTGCAAAGTACCATCATGACTGTCAACAGGTGAAAGAACAGAGTCTCCAGTGGCACCAAGGAGCCTGGGAGTGGTCCTCTGTGGTCAGGCTTATCCTTAACAGCAAGAGATGGCTATAAAATATCCCTGTAACCAACTTCTTGCAGGCCAGCGGCTTGAGTCACTGCGAGTTTTCTGGCACATTAATTTCCAAGTGGATGTGAATCCTTTGGTGCCACCGTTGGTATTTGTCAACACAGAGTTAACTCTTTCAAGCTGCAGCCTTGATTTTCATATCAAGAAATTCAAGGGCATTTTAAAACACCATTTATGAGCAAAGATTATTTCCTGATTTCTTCCTAGGGCAGGATGTGGTTTCTAGAAAATTTGATTTTCTTTAGCTTAAATATATTATTTTTAATTGGAAATTTTCTTGGGATAATTGTAGATTTATGTACATTTGCAAGAAACAGCAGAGGCATCCTGGGCCCTATTTACCTGACTTGATCATATCTTTCTAAGGGTTGGGGAGGCACCGTTCTTTTCATTAGACAACCTGGTCAATTTTTTTGTGTGTGTTCTCTAGTCCTCATTTTTTCATATTTAAAAGGAACGAGTTGTTCTAATTCATTCCCGAGGTTTTATCCAGTGCTGATATTCTACTAGATTCTAAGACTAAGGTCTGACAAATCAGGGCCACCCCTGTTTCCACATAGCTCACCAGCTACAAGTGGTTTTTACATGGTTGAAAAAGATCAAAAGAATAATAACTTTTTGTGACACATGAGCATATAGAGCATTTAAATTCAGTATTCATAATAAAGTTGTGTTGGAACCCAGCCACACTCATTCAGCTACTTGCTTTACCAACTGCCACCTTATGTGACTGGTAGAGACCATCTGTGCATAGAGCCTAAAATCTTCACTGATTGTTGCTTTTTGAAAATGTTCTCTGACTCCTGTTTTGAACCATTTGTGCCTTTTACCCCTGTGGTGCCACTTTTAGGAATTTACTCTAAGGGAACAGCAGAAATGTCCAACACTAGGGGATTCGATACAGAAAACGCTGCCTTCACTTGATGGAGACGTCTCCAGACCAGGCTTTGGATGATATCTAATGGTGTAGGAAATGCTTGCATGTGTTCTGTTGAAAACAGATACAAACACACAAAAACCTCTCTCCACACTTGTAAGCCTAGGAAAAGCCCCAGATGGTGGTATCAGTGCCTATCTTTGGGGAGGGATCATAGGTGATTTCCATTTTCTCTTCCTTAGATTCTGCATTTTCCAATGTTTCTAAAATGAACATATTTTAATTTATTTCATCTGTAAAAACTTTTAAATTTCATGCAAGATTATTTCCTTTCTATTTCCAAGTAGTTGGTTAGAGATGTTACTAGTTGAAAATCAATATCTTTCCTTGCAGTTGGGCAAAAATCATCAGAATGTATAAAAGGAAAATTACACCGAGGCAGAATTGAAATCCTAATTTCTCTCCTCATGAAGATGTGTAGATAGTATAGTACTGATATATTAATTGATATATTAATATTCACTTGAAAATGAAGGCAGTTTCTGAAATACCATTTTACACTTATTAGTTGTGTTTTTTTTTTTTTTAACCAGGGATTGAACCCACCAGTGCTTAAGCACTTAGCCACATCCTCAGCCCTTTTTTTTTTAGACAGGTCCTCACTAAGTTGCTTAGGGCCTCTCTTAGTTGCTGAGGCTATCTTTGAACTTATGATCCTCCTGTCTCAGCCTCCCAAGCCACTGCGATTACAGGCATGCGTCATCACGCCTGGCTCACCTATCAGAATTTTTTTTAAAAATCATAAAAGTCTGAGTGTTGGTGGTGAGATAAGAATTTTTAGACACTTGATGGGAGTATAAATTAGATCAGTTCCTTTGGAAAACAATTTGCCAATTTATAATAAGATTGAAAATGTACACATCTTCTTCCCCAGCATGGCTATCTCCAGGTAGATACTTTAGAAAAGTTTTTCACATGTGATAAGAATAAAAAAATCAGGGTAAATATGTTTATAAATGTGATTTTTTAAAAAAAAAATTAAAAACACTGTATGTATATGTTCACATTTAAGAAAATGCATTGATAGAATGTTTTATTCATGTGATAATCCTACACTGAAGTTAATGTGAATGAGTTACATATCTCATCACAACGATACCTTGTAGTCTGGATTGAAAAGTAAGGTACAAATAATATAATAGTTCTGCAAGTGTTAAAAATTGAAAGATATTATGATTTTTTTACATATAAAAATAAAAATCATGAAAATATAGATCTAAATGATACATTTCAGATTTATGACAGCTTTGAATCTAGAGAGAGAGGTAGGGGATTAAGACTGGAGAAAGGTAAAAGAGTGTTGCAATTTTTACTGTGAATTTTTTTTTTCTCATTTCTATACACACAAATAAACACATGAAAAATCATATATGAAAAATAGACATGGAAACTTAAACATATGAAAAGAAACACATATGAAGTGTTCTATTTTGGTTAAATGTCTGCTCATATAGTGTTATAGTGTTTGATTTTATTTGACATAAATTGGAGTATTTTTTACTTAATACCACTTTAACAGTCCAAGAAAGTTGAAGTGGCTGAAGTTCACAGTAGGGAAGTTAAAAAGCGGATGGAGCAATCTCACAATCATCAAATTATTTGGAATCCCTGTCTTTAAGGGTTTTCTTCTGAGCCTTCATTCTAGACCAATCACCCCAGAGGTCACACATCTGCCTTTACGTTGTGATTAGAATCAGAGCCACTCAGCTAGTGACATTTCAGAATCAATGACATTTACAGCACTGGTCATGACCACCCTTTAAAATAGCCAGGGAAGAGGGCAGGGTGCCTCCTACCAGAAGGTAAAGGCACCGTCTCACAAAGCAAGAATCACCAAGTTTTTTAAAGAAAAAAAAAGTTGAGGGTGGGGAGGAGGAAGAGAGGAAAGGAGATGCATTTGGCTATTGAGATAATCCACAGGATTCAAATCTCATAGCGGTTACTAATTAGTATCAGCTTTCAGAACAGAAACCGACAGCTCACCTACATTTCATCAAATTCTATACATAAAACTTTAAATGAATCTCTCTATAAATCAAATATAGCCGGGAGTCTAAGAGCGCAGGGTTGGACTCAGAATGCCTGAGCTTGACACCAAATCATGAATGTGCTATTTATGCAACTTTAGGGAGGAATTTAGCATCCTTTAGCAATTTGGTCATTTTAGTTACTTAGCCTTCTGTAATTTTAGCTGCCTTGCTTCCTCGTGTATAAAATGAGGATCACAGTATTCCACCCCACAAGACAGTTACATTGCTTAAGTGGGTTAATAAATAGAAGTGAAAGCATAGCACTTGTCTACCCCTTCCCTTCCCACAGACAGCTGGACAGCAGTGTGGCTCTCCTAAGGGCCATGCACTGAGTAGGCTCATGAACGAGGAGGAGCCACCTAAACCAGGACGTGAACCCACCAAGTCGCTCTGAAGATCGTGGCTTGGGCTCTGTCTCTGCTTCTGCATGTTAAGGCCCCGTGGTTCTTGATACATCTGCCTCCCCAGTGCCACAGAGAAAGCAGTCTTGAGCCATGGCTTCCGGAGGGCCCAGGATTCTGCAGAAATGGAGCTTCACGATGGAAGAAATCATGCTGAGCAAAGTTAGCCAAACCCAGAGAGTCAGGGGTCGAAGGTTTCCATCATTTGTGGAGGCTGGAGCTACACCCAGGCTTTGGTGAAAGGTTGTCAGCCTCATGTATTAGACCCAGCAAAGACGCAGCAACACAAAACCTAGGGCAATCATGGATACGTAGGGAAGGAGGAGGGAGGGGGGAGGGAGGGAGGGAGGATGGGGAAGGATCTAGGGCGACAAGAAACCATATAGGAAGATCTTTATCCCTCGGAGAATTCAAATAATACTTATGCAACCATTTAATTCTGGAAAATTCACAATCTAAGCATTTATATCCCATGTGGGGGTGAAATATAAAAGAATCAAGAGAGTGGGGTATGGGTGACGTGTGGGGTGATTCTGGTTTAACAACATCTGCGTATCATATTGTTACTTTATGTGCATTTATGATTGTATAATAACTCAACTCCTTAACAAAAAATTTAAAAAGAAAAGAAATGCAGTGTCACGGGCAAGCCCAGACGATGGCCAGGTGCCACATGCTGCAGAACACTGAGCTTTCCTATTGACCACCTCCCCTCTGAACCCAACCATCTCAACTCTTAATTTTTTCTTTCAGATGTTGCCTATTCAATTAGTTTTCCTTTTGTTCTTCCCCCTCGTGGGTACTTTCTTATTTTTTTCCCCAACACTTAGTTGTATACGATGTTGCTTGGGTTTGAACCCAGGTCCTTGTACACGCCAGGCAAGCGTCCAACTGCTGAGCCACCACTCCACCCTCGAAGGGAGCTGCATATTGGACAGGAGCACCAGCCACCTCAAGTCACACTGATCCTATCACAACAACAAACTCCGCTCCTTCCAAAGAGGGAGTTACAGTAGTCGCAAAGGCTCAGCCTCCAATGCACCTGATTTCCAGCTCAGAAATTGTGGTTTTATACTAGTTTATACACAGGCTAGCACGCAGTAGCCCTATGCTACGTAAAATTGAACTCTGCCAGGTACAATAAAGTTTCTGAAGGCGCTGTGATCCTACGGTAGTAATTCCATATGCCTATTTGGTAAGTACAACCATGGTTTTCCCTCACTTGCACCTCTCCATAGATGTTTCTTTGGAAGCAACACAGATTAAAGGTGACAAAGAGTCTATGATTGAAAAATAGGGGCTGGAGCGGTGGCTCAGCAGTTACTGTGCTTGCTGGCAAGTACAAGGATGCAGGGTCGAACCCCAGCACCACGTACACAGCTAAGTGTTGGAGAAACAAAAACCACATGAAAAACTAAACTAAATTGATCCTCTCTTTCTGTCCCTCTATATTAAAAAAGAAAAAGAAAGAGTACATAAAGAGCAATAAAAACAAAAATGTCTTGAACCAACATTTTGATATGGACTTTGATTCTTTGAACATCACATTCAACTTCTCAGTCGGAAGTAAGAGAATCAGATCCTTGAGACTTCTATCAAAAGCAGTACAGCCAGGCACAGTGGCACACACCTATATTCCCAGCAGCTCTGGAGGCTGAGAAAGGAGGTTTGCACAATCAAGGCCAGCCTCGGCAACTTATTGAGGCCCTAAGCAATTTAGCGAGAACCTGTCTCAAAATAAAAATAAAAAAGGGATGGGGA
>PVKS010038070.1:0-18175 GCA_004027875.1 Aplodontia rufa
TAGCATTAAATCTATATAAAGCTTTTGGTAGAATGGCCATTTTTATTATATTAATTCTGCCTATCCAAGAGCAAAGGATGTCTTTCCATCTTCTTAGGTCATCTTGGATTTCGTTCTTCAATGTTCGGTAAATTTTTCATTGAGTTTTTCAAATGGCTTTTGTTGCTCTGACACTTAATTGTGTATGTGGGTGCTGGGGTTTGAACCCGTGTACTTGTGCATGCCGTACAAGCGCCATAACCACCATGCCACTGCTCCAGCCCCTAATAACATCCTGCTACGAGGATTTCAAGACCATGTCACCACTATCTTTTGTGACCAGGTCATCACGATTCTTTCCTTAGGACCAGTTCATGATTGAAGCTGTTACAGCCACCCCTTATGAAAAGGTTATCATGAGACTCACAAAGATTTTCTGGGGCTGTCCATAGAGTTATAAAGTATGTCAGGACAAGAAAAAAGGGATTCAAAACCTTAAAAACCACACTTTAAGAACTACTCCTTTCTCCCCAGAGACTGTCCATTTGGTTTGGTTTTCTCACTTTATTTCACTTTTAATAAACTCCTGTTTGTGTGACTCACTTGAAGTACTTCCTGGGGGATCAAAAGAATTAGTTGTTGTGGACCCCTTCCATTGCTTTTTCTCTGCAGATCTCCTCTACAATATTCTAGTGTTTCTGATCAGTTACTTTTTGGAAGTTCATTCTATGTCTTAGACTCTTGGTGAGTGGACAGAGATTCTGAGACAAATGAAAATTCCTGGCCAGAGCCATAGTGCACAGCAAACAAAAGCCCTCTTAATTGAAATCTGGACACACAGAATCCTTAGGAGTAAGAGACTACGACATTCCTTTTCAGTCCTTTTGGCTATCAGGTCTTACCCATTGACAATTGACAGCTCTTGCTTAGGTTTACTATTTGGCAGAGCTGAGGCTCAGTGACTATAGGATTTCTGAATGCTAGAAACCCTTAAGAGTAAAGACTTCTTTCTGTTCCTCTTACCGTTTATCTCTATCTCTGTACCAACTGAATGACATGGGACCTCACTCAAGGACATCAATCGGTGGGAATTTAATTCATTTTTAATGTTAAAAAAGCACGCCCCTTTCCTTTTGGTTTAGATGTTGCGTTTTAAAGTTTGACTCTTATGCTCAAATGGCAACTTTTTTTACTTCTTGGTTATTTTCTGATCTTCCATAAATGGGATTTTGCTCTTTTTATGTAAGTTCTTCCCTTAATGTCTAAATCATCCTAAGGCTATGCTTAAGAGAAAGGGCAGAGGAGAAACAGACTCAATATCTCAGAAAAATAGGTTACATATGGCTTCAGATCCTTCCAAGAATGCCCCAGAGGACCCTTTGTGTTCTGTCTTCAGATCAATGTAAATATTGCCTCCCAGCGCAGGGACTCAAAGTTTGAGGTACAAACGAAAAGCTGATAAGCTAAGCTTGAGAAAGACAGGAGACATTCACTTTCTATGGATACTCTCTTCTATCCACAAATGGAAAACAAGAAGCTGTTTCCAATGGCTGATCCTTTTGGATGTATTTTGAAAAACTGGGAAAAATTTGATCCCAAGACTTTGAAAGACGGAAGGCTAATGTTCTGTAATATTGCCTATATGCTCAAAGGTGGAGAAAAACTTTCCACTAGATGGCAGCTGAAGATATAATACTCTTTTTCAGTTGGATGTATTTTGCAAAAGGGAAGGAAAATGGAGAGAAATTCCCATATTTGTAAGTTTTCTTTTATCCTGAGGGACTTCCATAAATAAAGCCAAGTGAAATATTACCTCATCTCCCATCCTTTAAAATCTCTCCAATCTAAAGGACTAAGAAAGACACTCTTTTTCACCTAGACCATCTATACCTAAGGAAAACCAAAACAATAAAATCCCAGCAGTTCTTCCTTACCCAGCCCTTCCTAACATGGCACTGAGCACACCACACCCTGGTCCAATTACTGACCCAAAATTCTGCCCATTAAAAGAGGAAGGAAGAAAATTTGGCATTATGTGACTACATGTTCCATTTTCCTCAGAGCTCTAAAACAGCTCAATCAAGAATTATTCAAAATTGCAGATGACCCAGACTGACACTGACATCTTTCAACTCTCGAAGAAAGAAGAGGAAGAAGAAGAAGAAGAAGAAGAAGAAGAATAAAAGAAAGAAAGAAAGAAAGAAAGAAAGAAAGAAAGAAAGAAACAGTGACGAGTGACCAAAGAAGCAGCTCAAAAGTCCAGGGTTCAAAAGTACTTTGTGAATCAAGAATACTCTGGGAGGGTGCAGTGGTGGCTCAGTGGTAGAACATTTACCTGGTATGCATGAGGATCTAGATTTGAATCCTAGCACCATATACCCAATGAAGCACTGGAAAAACATAAACAACATGAAAAAATAAACAGCATTGTTTCTATCTTTCTCTCTCTCTCTTAAAAAAAAAGTACTCTGGAGGGGCTACGGCACATCTTCCTTCAGACCCAATGGGACTAAGATAGTGAAGAAGATAGACAATAGATAATTTACACTTTTAAACTCAGTCTTTAAAAGACCTTCTATGGTAGGCCTTTCTCCACAATAAGATTTCCATAGAGGAGAAGAAATTCAGTTGATAAAATTTATAACAGAGTTAGGATGATTCCAACAATCATTAAAGTAATTTGGAGAACAAACTCTCTACTGCATAAAAAAATTACTTCTCAACCCTCATTACCTCCTAGAATACAGATTCTGGTTGTAAAGATCGCCAACATAAAGTCTATAGACATCATCAATCATAGCCCCGATTATGCCCTATTTGGAAGGGGATTTTCCCTGTAATACTGCCTACTCCTATAAACATCAAGGTTCCAGAAATTTTCTGGTGGATCACACTCAAATCAAGTTATGAGCTAAAAAAGATGACCCCAATGAAATAGCTGAGGCATCCCCTATCCACTACACTTGGACTCCGTTAGGAGATCTATGAAAAGTCTTTTATCAAAACCTAAGTATTACAGTTCTACCCAGGCTGCATAAACTTTCTTCTACCTATTTCCTCAACATCAGTGTTCTCTTGTTATTGAAATTTTGTTCAGGATAAGCATGAGCCTGAGGATTATTGAGATAAAGCATGGCCAATTTTGACTTTTTCACTTTTCTGCCAAGTTTTAGTAAAACTCTTTTAAAAGTTATGTTAAAAGCCCAACCCTATGAGTGAAAAGTTAATAAGACTAACTGCTGGATCTGCAGTTTAATGCTTCTTCCTAGTACCTTGTGTTTGCCCTGGAGGTTTTTATTATTTATACAATATCAGCTATTCCTACAAAGAAACATCCTGAAGAAATGCTGGACTATAGATGGACATTATAAATTCCAGACTCAAATTGAAATACATATCAATAGATTCTAAAGGATATTTCCTTTACAGTCCATGGCCAATGCATCATTTATATAACCATTCTGAATAGACAAGAGATAATATCTCTAAAAATGGAGTATATTCCAAAAACTTGATCCATAAATCATTAATGATTATTATCAAATGTGGAACTCTGATATTTGTCTAACTGCTCTAACTCAAGAATTAAAATAAAAGGCTTTCTTATTTTGGGAACAAAGAAATCAGAGTTTGGACAATTGGGTAAATGTACACTTTTCAGGTAAGATTTATTTCATATTTCTATTGCCTTAACACTGCAATTTTAAGGATATTGACAGATATTCTATTGGACCTTCCTGAGGGATATTCTTGATGATTCACTCTAAGTGAAACTTTTTAGGTCTGTGAACTTTATCTTTGGCATGGTTGCCCCTGGTTGCATAGGTAATTACACCATTGGATTCCTTTGTATGCATGGGTGATGGACAATTTCTTGTTGACCAACCTTGGAAATCTAAAACACCAATGGATACAACAGTATTTCATTGGTATCATTCATTACCTGGCTTTCATGTTTATTCCATCATTAGGGGCTGAAGATTTAATTTGTAATGTAGAATTATTTTTTTTAAGTAAGAAGGACAGTGAGAGAGAGAAATAGAAAGAGAAAACAATTTTTTTTTTAGTTTCTCATGTGACTTTCATTTTTCTTACACTTTATTGTGTATGTGGTGCTCGGGGGTTCTGATTTGTGTCCTCATGTATGCCAGGTAAGCACTGTAACCACCAAGCCACCACTCGAGCCCTCATATATAATCTTCAAATACACACAGAAGTCTCTCACTGACACAGCCAAAGGAAAAAAAATGGTAAAATTAGAAATCAAAATGATGAAATGATTCTTCAAAATCAAATAACTTGATGTTTTAACTAATCACTATGGATGGACATGTGCTATTATCAAAAGTGAATATTGTGTATACATTTCTGACAATGATATCAATATTTCTAAAATCATAGTTTATTAAAATCTAAGAGTCATAGATGGAGGATTCAAGCACAGCTCTATATGGTTGGTAGAGTACTTTGTTTAGCATTTCTTATTCATGAAAGGATTTTCTTATGACTCTATTTTTAATTCTCATACATGGCATTTCCTATGTTGCTTTGCTTGTTATTTTTCAATATTAATTGGTAATTGGTGTTCTCTCCAGCACCTATAAAGCATATGTCAATGCAATCAACAGATAACTTCATCCTTTCACTTTGAACACTTGGACCAAACTCATCCACCTGATGCTTGCCCTTAAAATCCACTACCTCAGTTAGAAGTAGCAAGAACAAGTTGTACCCAATTGCCCTAAAGTATATATAGGGCCCTGTCCTTGAGGTGGTAATGTTAGACAGATTGTCAGCTAAGTTGAAGTGGGTAGTGGGGAGGACAATGGACAGCAGTAACTTGCAGGGAGGATATTAGACATATACATCAAAGAGAGTCCAAAAGGCACAGGACTGGGAATAACAAAAACTTCATCAAAGCAAGCAAGTATCAGAAAAATGGTACTGATAAGTCAAACCTTTCACAGTCATACTTAATTATAATTCCTGAGGAAAGATCTTGTCACAACTATCTCTTACGACTAGGTTACCATGACCTTCCTAAAGAAAATTTTCTACGGCTATACAAAGAGTTATACAGCAGTTATGGGAATATGAGAAGCTAAGGCAAGAATAAAAAGACTCAAACACTTGAAATCCCAGATTTTGTAAAAGCTATGTCAAAAGACATGGCCCTCTCAATGCCTACATTGCACACTTATCTCATTTATTTCACATTCTGTAATAAATACCTGCCTGTTATTTTGTGCAACAACCTTAAAATTCTCATGCAGGATTATAGAAACCAATCATTGCAATTTCCTATGCTAACTTTGTCTCTGCGGGTCTCCTCTATAACATCTGGGCCATGAGTTTTTGGATTTGACTCCCTAATAACAGGCAACTAAAGCAAGCCTAATCAACTGGGATTACATCAAAATATAAAGCTTCAGCAAAAAAAAAAAATCCAGTCTCTGGATTAGTATAAAATATCTCCAAGGTATACATTTGATAAGGAGTAAATATTGAAAGTATAAAAAAACACTGTAGGAAGAAATAATGCAAATCAATCCTTACAGAAATGGAAAAGACAACCACAATTGTTTTTTGCATTTTTAATCTGATCATTTTAATTATTGTATAACTGTCATAATGACTATTATAAACCAAATGATAGATAAACATTGGTGAGAAAGAAGAGAAAATGGAATCATTGTACCCTGTTGGTGATCATCTTACTCATTATGATCATTGTGGGTCATGCTAAAGAGGTTTCTCAAGAAACTGAAAAATAGAATGACCATATGATTCAGTAATTCTACGTAAAGGAACATTACCAAAAAGAATTTTAAGTGAGTATGCCAAGGAGATATCTGCACTGTTATTTACATTGTAGCACTTGTCACAATAATCAGATTGTGTGATGAACACAAGTATCCCATAACAAAAGAATAGATAAAGCAAATGTGGTATATATACACAAGGCATACTAGTCAGTTTTAAAATCAAGAACTTCTGTCATTTAAGACAGCATGATTGAATTGCAAAGCATTATGCTAAGTGAAACAAGACAGGCACAGAAAGACAAATACAGATTATCCTCCTTTTAAATGTTTTTTTTTACAGCAGATTGAATCCAGGGCCACTGTAACACTCAACTAAATTCTCAGTCTCATTTATTTAACATTTTATATTCTAACAAGGTTTTCCTAAGTTGCAGAAACTGGCCTCCAACTTGCAATCCTCTTGCATTAGTCTCCAGAGTAGTTGAAATTGTAAGTATGTATTTTGTGCCTGGCTCTATATGTGCTCACTTAACTGTGGAATCTGTATCAACTCAAAGAAGCAGACAGTAATGGTTACAAAGGCTGAGATGGTGGCCAATGGAGAGATGATGGGAAAAAAAGATTCAATCAGAGACAAACAAAGTGGTCTTAGATTTTTTTTAGATATATTGCACAATGTGATGAATGTAGTAAATCATAATATATTACAGATTTTTAAATCACTGAAAGAGCAAATTCCTAATGTATCCAAAAAATGATAAAAAATGAGACCAATGTTAATTAACTTAATATTCCACAATTTACTCATAAATTACTTTGTACCTCATAGATATATACAGCTGTAATTGTTGAATTGATAATTCAAATCAAATAGTTTTGAAAATGAATTAAAAGCATAAACATAACACCTAAAAACATAAATCTACAGGAAAAATAAAAAAGTAAGAACATAGGAAATATGTTCTTTGACATTGGCTTTGGCAATTATTATTTTATTACCTTCAGACCAAAGGCTCATATAATAAAGAAAAAATAGAGTAGTTTCCTCATCTTTTATGTTGATATGTCCCAAGACCCTAGTAGATGCTTGAAACTGTGGATAAACCAAATCCTATATATCTGATAATCACACTGGCAATTAAAGAACTAATAGGAGAGTATAGAAGCACCGAGGAAAGTGAAGAGTCACATACAGGGCAGGATATGCAGCATTGTGTGACATTTTACCATGATACAGTGATACACTGAAAGTCCAGTGGTCCATTTTCAGTATTAGGCCATAAATTTAGAATGGCTGGGGATGTAAAAACAAACAAACAAACAAAAAACTAAAAAACAGACAGGGGAAGCATATCAGAGTGGTTGACTGTAGTTACCACCTGAGTATGACAGATTCATACCCCTTTGACAAACAGGAGATGGGGTAAAGGGGTTGGTGTGAAATAAACTGCATACCACCCCCAAAAGACCTTCCTGCCACAAGAGAACAAAGGGAGGCAAGAGAATTAAATGTACATTTCTTTAAATAACCTAGTAGGAGACAGTAACACCTAGGTGATTTTCAGGAAGATTGTGCACCTCATAGTACTCAGCCAAGAAAGAACCAGAGAAGGGACCCTGCACACTAGGGGATAAAATGCTGATTTTAACTGCTCTGGGTGTGTATGCTCACCTTAATTAACTTAATCTTGCAAGACTGTCAGTAAAAGTGTCACTTAGTCCATTCATTGGGTTCGAGTAGGTGAGCATGTTTTTCACAACAATCACTTGGAATTCAATTTAAAATTATTAGTTTTTTATTTTGGAGATGATTTATTTCATATTTTTGGACTACAGTTGACCATGAATAACTGAAACTGTGGAAAGTGAAACTATGGGTAAGGGAGAGAATATTGTAAATGGAATTACATCCAAACAAAAACTTGTACACACCAAAGGAAACAATCAACACTGAAAAGTCAATGTGTGAACTGGAAAAAAATATTTGCAAACACTATGTCTGATAAACGATTAATATCTACAATACATGAAATGCTCATACATGTATTATATTCAAAATAAAATAAAAATAAGCAAGGGATCCAAATAGGCATTCCTCCAAATCAGACATAGTAATGGTCAACTGGTATATGAAAAGATTCTCAAATACAGAACAAAACCACAAGGAAATAGTTTCATTCCTTTTATGATGGCTACTGTAAAAAATTACAAGGAATAGTAAGTGTCAGCAAAGGACTGGAGACAAGGGAACACTTGAATGCTGTGGTGGAAATAGATTGGTACAGTTATTGTGGAAAACAATATGTAGATTCCTGAAGACACTAAAATAGAACTACCATAGTTCTGTTAACCAAGACATGGAAACAACCCAATGACCTAATGGGTACAGATAAGTGAATCTAGAATCTAATGAACAACATAAGGAGTATAGTTAATAGTATTGTATTGTACCTGGCTTTTGCTGTGAAAAGATTTCATGTGTTCATACACACACAAGTGTGTGTCTATGTGAGACTATGGACATGTTAATTTATTTCATAATCATAACACTTTCACTATGAATATCAGAACATCATGTGTTTCACCTTTAACAAAATTTTTTAAAAGAAAAAAATGTTTGTTTTTAATAAAACAATGTGGAAATCACACATATACCTTCTATTTACATTAAATTGATCAGGATTTGTTCACATTTCTATACATAGCTACAAGGGAAACTTGGAAAATATAGTTTTTATCTGGGTGAACAAGAGTCCAGTCGAAGGACATTGAATTGTGCAAAATTATTACCATAAAGAAGAGAATACATTTGTGGGAAAAGTTCGTAATGCCTGCCAGGACTAGTCTAAGAATTTCATCTTTGTCCATTTACAATCCTACCGTATGTGATTTTCTGTGGGATCCCATTCACAACAGCACAAGAGAAATCCTACACATTAAATAATATAACATCCTTCATTTTCAAGTCTAAGTTCATGATTTCCATATATAAACGTATATGGATTTGTTCCATTCACCACATTCAAAACTGAATTGCAGGGGCTGGAGCGGTGGGTCAGCGGTTTCGGCACTTGCCTGGCAAGCACGAGGACCCGGGTTCAAACCCCAGCACCACTTACACAATGAAGTGTTGGAGCAACGGAGGCCATGTGAAAAACTAAATAAAGTTGTTCCTCTCTTTCTCTGTCTCTCTCACTGTCCCTATCTCTTAAAAAAATTAAAAAAAACACTGAATTGCAGAGGCTTAAGATGGGTACAATCATTGAAACTTTTTCATTTATGTGCAGAAATATACTATTTTTAAAACTTATCAATTCAATTTTTTTAAAATAAAAAAATGCCTACCATATTTAATTTTTAAAAGTCAACAATACTTTTCAAATAATCATGTTCATATTTTAGAAAAAGTGCTCTGTAATTAGCTGAAGAAAAAATTGTTAGGGAGACTAGATAGAAGGAACAAATTTTACAATTATAGCAACGTGAGCAAGAATAATGAGAGTCTGAACTATTCCTTTATCACGCGAGAATGCGTAATCACTGAAAAAATCAAGAATTTAAATGAGGAAAACCTTAAATTTTTTGGTGATTCGGTCACAGCTTGAGAAAGGAGGAGTTAAGATGAAGGCTGTGTTTTACCAACAGTGCTCAAATGTTTGTTTGGGTGATACATAATATAGTACGTATTCTTAATCTTGTATTAAAATATAAACTTTATACAAATTAATATATGAAGTGTTTTGGTTATATTGCAGGAAAGTTTTATGTAAAAGAAGAACACAGAAAATATCTCTAATTTACAATTATTTTTTGCTTAATATTGAGGAGTGGCACTAGAGAAAAGAAGTGTCAAAATCTATAAGCATTTGTGGATAGAATCAAAGACACTATTAAATGATTAAATATTTGATCATTTGAATATCAGTACTATTCATCATTTTTTTAAAAAGACAGGTAACACAACAGTACAAATATAGGACTCAAATATTTACAGTGGGTAATATTGTTTACTTTTTATTTCTATCTTCTTGTTTAAATACACATATTTAAGCAAAAGAGTTAATTGGAAAAAATATTTAATTTACTTAGTCTTACTCAGGTCAATTACACTATTGTTTCACGATACCATATGTGACATACTTGTTAGAATTTGCTCACTAAATCTCTTAAATATCAGTCCACTTATGATAATGTTGGACTGAGTTCCATGCTGCTGGAACTTTATTAGATTCCCCATGGCTTTCAAAGATCAAGAAAATTTTCAAATTTTACCTAAGGTTTCAATATTAACCTTTATGCCATATAAAACTGCAGGCCTGTAGAGAATCTGTGGATGACAGGCACAGAGGCTAATGATTGATGAACTGATGCTTTGTAGGCATAGTTTTCTAGGAGTCAAGGCATCTTTAGCTAACATTAAAAAGGCAAAATTGCATTTTATTATGCCTAAAGAAAAAAAAAAGACCTTTGTCCATTTTGTGGTCGACCTTATTAGCATGGGGATTCACAGGTGTTCTGCACTGCCTTGAAAAAATAAAATAAAAGTAAGGACGTTGATTTTTCAGATTTTTTTAAAGGAATATACTATTTTCTGCTTTGAGCCTTCAAAGCACAGATTTTTGTTAGTTCAAAATATACCAAATAATTGTAATTAATTGAAAATTAATAGTTCAATAAGTTCCACAACTGTTAGTCATGTTATTCCGTAACACATGCAAGGTGTGCAACATGATTTAACAAGTTGAAAACGGAAGTTTCTAAGTTCTTCTTTCTGCACCAGACATAACTTTGACCTTATCTGAAATCTCAGCAGGATCAGGAATCTATGGAAATTGGAGTGCTTTTTCTTTGACTTTTTGATTTTGACAACTTTACAATAAACTTCAGTCTAGGTGAAGTTATTTTTGAAGGAAAAGTTGACATTATGTTTATAATGAATTTTTCAATTTTTTTTTTTTTTTAAAGAGAGAGGGACAGTCAGAGAGACAGAGAAAGAGAGAAACAACTTTATTGAGTTTTTCACATGGCCTTCGTTGCTCCAACACTCAGTTGTGTACGTGGTGCTGGGGTTTGAACCCGGGTCCTCGTGCTTGCCAGGCAAGCGCTGAACCCACTGAGCCAACGCTCCAGCCCCTGAATTTTTCAATTTTAAGATAGAAGAAAGACTAACCTAGGAAAGTTCTAGCCTTATTTTTTGGGGGGGCAGGTAAGAGGAGCAAAAAACAAACAAAAATATTAATGAAACTAAATACAAAATTTCAATTTTCCCATAGGACTAAAAATTTCCACTTTGAATTTATTTTCCACACTTGACAAATAGTCTCTGATTTTTACAGAAGGAAATAAACAATGTGTATAATATAGTTTCTCCATATGCGGAGAGACATCTGTTATTCAGTGTCATCTCTCTGAAACAGTCCTTCATAGATAGACACAGGCTTAACAATCATTCAGCAAGAACAGCACATTAAATGAACCAAATCCAGACTGAATCTTTCTCCCTCTTGCTGAATGTGTCTGCTGTGTACACATGCAGAAGTCTTCGATGTAAGAGCTTCAACTCTAAGCCTGTTACAGGAACAAGTCTGTTAAAACAGATTTGTTACAATTTCTGTCTGTATTCTCATCTCTAAAATGGAGAAATAACTTCCACCATTTAAGACTAGATTTTTGTGAAATAACTAATGAAAAAATGTTGGAAAAGTGTGGGTATTTGGTAAAACTCAGAAATTATTATCAAGAGTAATAACAATATTGACTTCAGTAAATGTGTATCACATCAGATAATACTAAGCACAACGTTCCTAGCAATTGTATGGACACCCACGAAAGATGACGCTAAAGAAATAATAAAAGAGATTTGCAAATGTAAAACCTGATGATGCATCTCTCCATTATAAACCAAAATTTGCCCTCTATTATAACGGGAAAAGTTAAAAGTTAAAAAGGTAAAACTATACCACCAAAACTTTAAGATTTTACCTGGTTATTTTATGTTAGGATTGGCAAAATCAACATAAGAGCCAGCATTGATTCCAAAGTTTCTGGATACTGATTCTATCATTATAAATTTCCCTGAGTGATGTTATCTTGACAAACTTTAAAAATGTTAGTCACCATTTTTTTAATTTTCAATATAGTTATAATTTCACCCAAGTCTTATTTTTAGTGCTTAATGAAAATAAGCATGATTAATCATATTTTGTTAGATTGGATTAACGTCTTTATATGCATCATTTTGAATATTCCCAAAAAGTTTCAAGAAATCAGTTTTGTGAATAGTTTTAGAGACCTTCTTATCCCTATCTAACTACAATTTAGTACCCATTGATCAACATCTTTCCAACCCTCCCTCTGCCTAGGCTCCCAAGTCTCTGGTAACTACCATTCTACTTCTGACTTCTATGAGACCATCTTCTATAGGTTCCACATATGAGTGAGATCAGGTGATACTTTTTTTAAAAAATCTTCAATATTTCACTTAATGACCTTCAGATCTAGCTATATTATTGAAAATATTATTTTTAAAACTCTTCTATTACATATTTTAAAATTAAGAGTATTTTTTGTTTCTTTAGTTATCATTTTCTTTTCAAATTAAAATAAAATATGTGCCTTAAAATGGCACAAGTTCATGGTAATACCAATGACTTTAATGCAAATAATTTCAAGGCCTGATATAAGTTCAGATCTGCTAAGTCCCTTTCTTATAAACCAAGAAGTCTTACTATTTTTCTTAATCACAATGCTTAATAATACTGACTATAATCACCTCTTCCTTAATAATATATTATTGATATTATAATATTTCATAATATAATATAATTATTTTATTATGTTATAACAATAATATAATATAATAATCTAATATTACTGCCTGGCCATAATTTTATGTGTCACTGTTGGATAACAGTAGTCAGATATCTGCAATACATGCTTTTATGCTAAATGTAAAATCCCTAAATATTTGTTTCCTTTCCCTGTTTAATGAATTTTATAAATATGTGCTTATTAATTTTTCTACATCAAATTACTGAGAACATAATATATAAAATTATAGGAATATTCTGAAGAAAATTAAACAATAGACTTTCTTAAGGTACATTCAGTCATATGTGGTCACAGAAGTGTGGTGACTAGTGCTAAAATATGAGAAAATTAGAAATCAGACTACATGACTAATTATACTATCTTTGTGTAAAGATAGGGTATGTGTGAGCAAATGAGATTATAAGCAGAACAAAGAAAAGTTTGGATATGATATTTATGTTCACTATCGTGCTTATGATGAAGGTTTCATGGTTTATTGAATTTTAATCTTCAAAATGTTTATTTTCTATTGTGCAAATATATCTATTATGCAAATAGTCTTTCAATTTAATTTTACAGAAATAAAGAACACATAGATAAAAATTACAAAATTATGCAATGAAGGAAATAGAGAACTGTTGGCTGAGAATGTCAGGGATGATTCTGTTGGAACTTAGCAAAAAATTTCTACTAGGATGTGTAATGTGTAGTGAGATTATGAAAAAACAGGAATGCACGGACGTAAACCCATAATTTTGCACCAAAACAAAGCCAAGCAAAACTTCTGAATATCTGATTATCCCATTAAAGTTGATTTTGAGGCTACAAGTTGAGGGAGGACTGTAAAAACCTAGGGATTTCCAAGTCATACT
Organism: Aplodontia rufa; assembly: GCA_004027875.1. Lineage (NCBI taxonomy): Eukaryota > Metazoa > Chordata > Mammalia > Rodentia > Aplodontiidae > Aplodontia > Aplodontia rufa. The sequence continues at coordinate 13,427 of PVKS010038070.1, forward strand.
TGGTGAATCTAAATTGTTAATGGTCAGAAATCATTCACTGTACCTATTAACTGTCCAAATACATATAACTTCAAGGAAAACATAGTGATTAAACTTTTATCTTGAAGTTTGAAATCTATCCTGACAATAAACAATATTTAATCCTTTGTTGATTTTTGTTTTACTGTAATGGAGGAGGAGAGTATTTAAATGATTTATTTTTAGTTGTGTAATAATCAGCTTTTGTACAAAATCTTTGCTAACTACTTGATTTTATCATTTAAAAATGTTATTTTTTTCTTAGAGAAAAAATCCCAAATGTCCATTTTACTTATAATATGAACAAGATGCAAATGTTTTCACAGCACATTATCTAATCAAACTTTTGTGAAGAGTTATCTTCCAAAGCTCATATTTGCTGGGCAGTTGCAAGTCAGTTTGTAACATAATCCCTACTAAGCGAAAATAAAGTAGTAATCACATCCAGTTCAAAAAGGTAAATGGATGAGTTTCACTTTGTTTTGGTTTGACGTTTTTCCCCACAAAATACTGATTTATATGACTGTCACGTTTGAATGTATAAAACACAGCTTTCTCAGATTGAATCCAATTGATTTTCTATAACAATGTCAAGCATTCAATACATCACAGGAGCAGTGTGACTGTAAGAAATAATTCTTTCAGAAAGTGATTCTTCTTTCCTTAAACACATACGTAACATTATTTATTTTTGCTTTAACTATAGAATGTAAAGAACCTGTATCGGCTATTTCAATATGCTTTTAATCCCTTAACACTACAGGAAATACAGCTTTCCTTATGAACTTTTCCGCATTGCCTCTGAGACAATTATTTGAATTAATTTAATTCTGAATTAAGGACTCTGGGTTTCTGTTTCACAAGAAAGAAAAAGAGAGCATTGCTCTTCTAGATAGTCTTGATAGAGATGATGCATTTAGAGCTGTAATTTACTTTGCAAATTACGAATGTATAGTGCCCTGTGAAAGAGTATGAATCCATTATTGTACCTTGGAGTATGGCATAAGAGTAGCTTTGTGCATGACATTTTTACTGAAAAGGTAAGCTAAGTTTTATAACTACATCACTAAATATAATTCCTGTGAATACTGATATATTTTAATAACAATGTTTCCTTTTTATTTTTTTTGTATTGTTTAGGTTTTTGGGGTGTGTGTGAGTGTGTGTGTGTGTGTGATCAGAGATTGAAACTAGAGCCTCCTGCAGGCTAGGCAGGTACTTTACCACTAAGTTACATCCCCAAGTTCACAAAATTTCTTAATTATTTAATACTGCATATTTGAATAAAATAGGTAAAGCAGTGATTATGCATTTCTGTTTTACAAGACTTCTGTACTAAATTGCCACTTTTTGTATTGATTACTAATTCATTATCCATCTTTTGTACACAAATTTGCCAATTTAATATTTAAGTTGAACATGAATTGTTTTTATGGTTTTAATAGAAATTTTAAAAACATTTATGAAAATATAATCTTAACGTGTATAATTCAAGGACATGAGAAAATCACCAAATTTTAGATGCAAAACTAAAAGTAGTGGAAATAAGGCAGATTTAACAATGTGAAACTAAAACATAGTGGATCAATTCATACACATATTCAAGTGATTAATATGATATGATGAACATATTTTGTGGTATGGCCACAAAATCATACGTAATCTAACAATAACAATTATTAGTACTTGTGTGTTATAAAGAACCATACATTTTGTTAATGCCTTAAAATATGTTTGTTTATATCACAGGAATCCTATGAAGATATGCAATAAGTTCACTTGGCAGTTGAGATTGAAATATAATTATGCTAGGTCACATGCCCAAGATAACTGTATGGAAACAGAATTTAATCCTGGGATCTGACTCTCAGGTCCATAATATTGACCACCACAGTGCCATTAATTTCTTCTCTGCAAGAAGATGGTTATCCATGCTGAATGCACTGTCCATGTACATTTTTATACCATGATAGTGTATTTAACACATCGGGATTCTTACTTTTCCCTTTGCCACCATTCTATTTTGGATATGTACATAACAAGTATGTCTCCAAGTTCCTTCATTTACTGCCTGTCTTGGCAGTATCTTTACTAATTGTAAATGTTGTGATTCTAAACATATCCATTAGACTATTAGTTTTAATTATATATTTCAAAAAATCAGCATCTTTACTATTCATATTTATTTTGCAATTATTAAGAAATAATAATCAAAAAACTTTCACTGTGCATACAGGCATATTTTCCCATCCCTTCAACTTTTGTGCATTCATAGTTGGGGTAAAATTTAATTTTCAAAACAAAGTAGGAATGTGTAGTGCCCTGTGAACAATTGTGAATCCATCTTTGTACTTTGGAGTATGGCATAGGCTTTGTGCATGACATTTTTACTGAAAAGGTAAGCTAAGTTTTATAACTACATCACTAAATATAATTCCTGTGAATATTGATATGTTTTAAAAACAATGTTTCTTTTTTCTTTTTTTCTTTTGTATTGCTTAGGTTTTTGGTGTGTGTGTGTGTGTGTGTGTGTGTGTGTGTGTGTGATCAGAGATTGAAACTAGACCCTCTTTCTTATAAATGCCATAACATTTTGATTATGTTCCATTATCCAATATTTCTTAACTAGGAAATGTAGTCCATTAGTCTCTTGGCAGTAAGCTCCATATTTCTAAATGCGGATGACTCACAAAACTATCTTGGCTTATGCCTTTATTCTGAATTTTAGGTTCATATATTCAATTTCCTTTATAACATTACAAACTAAAAGCAACATATTTATTTTAAAATGAACATATTTGAAACATATTTTGATCTCCTCCACCAAAAATCACAGTACTTTTTTTCTCCATCTTGCTGTACTTCCTTACAGCAGACAATAATATGACAGACTTTTTCTATATCTTGCTGTACTTCCTTACAGCAAGATACAGAAAAAGTCTGTCATATTATTGAGGTGGTTAAAGTGGTTGGAGAGCAGGTAACAGATTCATCTGCTTCAGTCTGAAAAGTTGGTAACTCATAAAGTTTCAACCATCTTTTATCTTTCTTTCTTTCTTTTATTTCTTTTTTTGCTTTATGATACTGAACCCAGGACCTTACACATGCCAGGTAAGTATTTTATCACTGAGCTACACCCCCAGTCCATTTTTGTACAGGATCTTGCTAAATTGCCCAGGCTGGCCTCAATCTTTCTATCCTCCTGCCTCAGCTGCTCAAATATCAGGGATTATAGGTGTGAACCACCATTCACAGCTGGCAAACCCTCCCCCTTTTTTTAAAGAATCAAAATATTTGATTAAACTGTTACTTGCTGTACCTTGGTGTGAAGAGTAAAGCCATCATCTGAGTTGTGGAACCAGAAAAAATTATACGAAACTTTCAGTCTCTAACAATTTATTGGTTGCTTTTAAAACAGTTCTGTAAGAAACAGATCAGTTCACGCTGAAGTAATCTGCAAACAGGGAAGGAGAAAGTTATTGTTAATAAGGATTGTGTTCACGGTCTGTGACCAACAATATGAGTTACCTTGGAGTCCAGTTAACTTTTAAGTTCATCACCAAAGATGAGGTATAAATTTGAATTGGTACGTAAAGAAACATAGTTTCGACAGAAGGTAAAATTGTAGATCCAATTTTTTAAACAAAACTTTAGATCTTTATAATCTACCTCCCTTAAATGAACAGGTTCACTATAACATCTTTTTACTCATTAAATTATAGCAAAGAGATCAAAATCCCATAAGTTTGAAACTAAAAACTTTGGTCAACATGGAAATTACATCTAGATAAACTTCTTGTTGTAATTACTTGCTCATGGAATTGCATAGAAGCAAAAAGATTATTAAGCTGCTTTTTAATTCTTACTAAAAAGTCTATTGCTAAGAAAATATTCATTCAAGGTGTGTACTAACCTATTACTGTTAAATTAATAAAACTACCACCCACCCACTTAAAATCCAATTTTAGAAAGAGGAAGCGGGGTAACTTGCAAAGGCAGTAAGATACTTCTTTTAACACACGATGAATTTGTGTGCTTGTAAATGTGTAAGGTACATGCCAGAAAAGAGGAAGAAACATTTTTAGATGGGTAATAAAAATTCAAATCTCTTTATTTTTCAACTTCATGAGGTTAAAAGGAATTCCTTAAAATCAAATGTAAAAGTTGATTAGTGACCACCAGAGTTCTGAAGGTTGTTGGAGGGAAATGGTGAACAACTGCTAATGGGTACGCATTTGGGTGTAGCTGTAGTAAGGAAAATACTCTAAACTTTATTCTGGGTATAGTTGCACAACTCCGTAAACATGGTACAAATAGTTGAATGGCATGATTTAAAAATGTGAACTGTATGATATATGAATAATATCTCAATAAAGATGTTTTTAAAAATGAAACAGCAAATTGAAAAACAAAAAAACTTGAACCAGAATGTGACATTTCAAAATGACCACACACTATCTACTCTATTACTCTGTCTCTTACTACAGATGCAGGAGTGTGTAACTAGGTGCCCATATACAAAAGGAGGATTTTTTTTTTTTGGTTAGCCACCTAATGTACTGATTCTGCTTATATTCTAGCATCCACAAATGAGAGAAAAAATTATGCCCTTGAGTCTCTGAGTTTGGGATACTTCACTTGGCAAAATTTTTTTCATCTCAATACATTTGACTGCAAATGCCATAATATTTTCTCTAATAGCCAAGTAGTACTCCATTGTATATATATATA
>PVKS010038071.1:0-18188 GCA_004027875.1 Aplodontia rufa
TGGGGACTAGACCCTGGACAATGAGAAAGTTGGTCTAGAAACATGAGTTAAATTCAGATAAGATGTAATGCTTTACAAGTTAATACTATTTTTAGAGTTATAACGGGAAGGGGAAGGGAGGGATAAGGGAGGGTAATTGGGGGGGGCACTCCTGGGGACAGTTGCAATGACCAGAATATATACACATCTTATACACATTCTATATTGTTTTGTTAAAATCTTGCAAGGTTGCTCAAAAATAAAAAAATTAAAATAAAAAAAAAGAGGCCAAAGTTAATCACATCAAAGAGAAAAGACCTGAAGGAAATAATAGTTTCAAATAGATTTTGACTTTTATAAAATGAATAGAATCTGTTGCAGAAAGAATTGGTATCAAATAAGGTTATTGCTTCTGACTTATTCATAATGATCTTTTCTAGTTTATAACCTCAGCTAATCTTATAATAAATGTATTAAAATAAAAGTTTAATGTGTATGTTGGAGCTACACTGACCAGTTTTACTATTAGATTACAAAAATGTTTGAAATATTTATAATGTAATTCTGATAAGAACAAACCTTTAGCACAAAATTTTTATGCTTAAAATGTAAGGTTTCAAATGGATAAATAGGGAAAAAGGATTTTATTGGTGACTGACCTAAAATCTAAGATTTAATTGTGTTCTTGCAAGGACGTAAAATTGCTGGGTGACTCTGACAGAGATTTCAGTGATTAAATGCAAATTGACATACTGCTGTATCCTGTACTTCTACCTTAAAGTGATTTCAGGTGTTATTCCATTAAATATTTGTTGTGTATCTATAAAAAAAATTAAAAAAAAACTTGTATTTTTTTTTAAAAAAATTTTTTTAAAAATTAAAAATAAAAATAAAAAAATTGGAAAATGATTAGAATAGCATTAGACATGTGTAACTCAATAACAATCTTAATATTAAGAAAATACATATTTACAATGCTTTATAACAACTTCATATTTGGTTATTATGGATTCATTTTATACTCATATTCATGTTATGAATACATATAATCACATTAGTATAATCATATTCATATTATGAATTTGTTATTATGGATTACTTGATAAATGGATGACTTTTAGAAGTAATGCTATCTAGCTATTTTTCCATTTCTAGTAAATGCCAGAGTACAATCATAGGAGTATAATTATAAAGACATTTAACCATGTCATGTGACACACAGGTAATGTTGTCTTTAATACATGTACTTATGAAGACACAATATATCGAAACCTCTGGGACAGCACGAACACATTCTTAAGGGGAAATTTTATTGCACTGAATGTCCACGTTAAGAATCAAGAGAGGTACCTAACAAATAAGCTTATGCTCCAACTCAAATCTCTACAAAAGGAAGAACAGTCCAATCCCAGTGCCAGCAAAAACAGGAAATAATTAAGATCAAAGCTGAAATCAATGAAATTGAGAACAAAACACGATAAAAAGAATTGACAAAACAAAGAGCTGGTTCTTCAAAAACATAAATAAAATTGTCAGACCCCTAGGTAATCTAATTAAAAGAAGGAGAGAATCAAAGCAAATCAACAAAATCACCAACAAAAGGGGGTGATCACCACTGACCCCCCTGAAATCAAACAGATTATCAGAACATATTTTGAAAAACTATATTCCTCAAAATCACATAATCTGTATGACATGGACAAATTCCTAGACACATACAACATTCCCAAATTGACACAGGATGACATTAAATCCTAAACAGCCCAATAACAGGAACCAAAATCCGTACAGCAATCAAAAGTCTTCCAAAGAAGAAAAGCCAGGGAACTGATGGATTCTCTGTGGAGTTTTACCATACCTTTGTAGAAGAGCTAACACCTCTCCTTACGAAGATATTCCAAGAAAATTAAAAAGCGGGAACTCTCCCAAACACTTTTTATGAAGCAATCATAACTGTGAAACCAAAACTCAACAAAGACACATCAAAAAAAAAAAAAAAAAAGAAAGAAAGAAAACTACAGACTAATATCCCTCATGAATATCGATGCAAAAATCCTTAATAAGGTTCTTGCAAACTGTATTCAAAAACAAATCAAGAAAATAATTCATCATGATCAAGTGGGCTCATTCCATGTATGCAAGGCTAGTTCAACATATGCAAATCAGTAAATGTGATTCCTCAGTTAAACAGAATTAAGGACAAAAACCATATGATTATCTCAATAGATGCAGAAAAGGCCTTTGATAAAATCCAGCAACCATTTATGCTCAAAACTTTAGAGAAAATAGGGATCAAAGGAACTTAACTTTGTAAAGGCCATATATGATGGAGAAAGGTTGAAAGCATTTCCATTGAACTAGGAAACAAGACAAGGCCGCCCACTTTCATCACTTTTATTCAATATAGTCCTGGAAACCCTGGTTGGAGAAATCAGGCAAGAGAAAGAAATCAAAGGGATAAGAATAGGAAGGGAGGAAGTCAAACTATCCCTTTTTGCTGATGACATGATCCTATATCTGGAAGATCCAAAACACTCCACCAGAAAAATGCTAGAGCTAATAAACAGATTTCTCAAAGGAGCAGGCTACTACTAGATCAGCACCCATAAATCAATAACTTTCCTATATGCCAACCATATTAGGAAACAAGAAGAAGTTAGGAAATCAGTCCCATTCACAATATCCTCTAAAAGAATAAAATACATGGGAATTAATCTAACAAGAGAAGTAAAAGACCTCTACAATGAAAATTATCAAACACTGAAAACAGAAATTGAAGAAGATCTGAGAAGATGGAAAGATGTTCAGTGCTCTTAGTTAGGCAGAATTAATATAATTAAAATGACCATTCTGCCAAAAGCACTATACAGATTCAATGCAATTCCCATTAAGATTCCAATGTCATTCTTTGTAGATATAGAAAAAGCAATTTTTAAACTCATGTGGAACAAGAAACCCAGAATAGCCAAAACATTACTAAGCAAGAAAGATGTGTGTGTGTAAGAGAGAGAGAGAGAGAGAAAGAGAGAGAGAGAGAGAGACTAACATAATTGGGCTTTTAAAAATTAATGGTTAAGAATTATAATACAATGTCTGGGTTGTCAAATCACTAAACATTAGAACTGGAAGGTCATTTGACAATCAAATAGTTCTCAGATATGGAGATGTTTAGTGAATGACCAAAACCACACTCTAGGCAATAAGAAAGGTGTAACTGTCATTTTCCTCCTTTTACCACATCTATCATCCAGTCTTTCTACGTTTGCAAATTCAAAGCAATTTTCAATCTAAACTGTAAAGAGTTTGTTGTTATAATAGGATAGGATACACATGTTCCAATAACATTCAAAACTCACTATATCATTTGAGTTTTATGGATTACTGGATAAACAGATGAGTTATAAAACATGATATTTAGCTAATTTTCCATTTTTAGTAAGCAACAAAATAAAAAAACAACTATAGGGTGTGCACTCAAAAGGACTGTCCAACGTCTTGGCAACATATATGTAGTTTTGTCACTGATGACATATATTTAACCCAAATCCAAGGAATGTAAATAAATGATAAACATTAGAAATAAATAGTTTGGGGGCTTGAGATGTGGCTCAGTGATAGAGTGTTTGTCTGGAATGTGTGAGGTCATGCGTTCAATACCCAGCACTGTCCCCCCACTCCCAAAACTGAAAAATGTTTTCTTACCTGTAATATTCTTTGGTACTTTTTTATGTTCACTCTGCAATAAATGTTGTCCATAAGAATCTCTCTGGTATTCTGGATGAAACTCTATAGAAATAAGCAGATTTCAAAGCATTTTGTAAGCTAATCCTAATATAGGAATGTGAAGAAAGGTGTGAGGCTGTGTGTGTGAGATTCTAACATAGTCTTTCCTGTTAATGGATAATAGGTATAATGAAATGTCTAGATTATCAAATCACTAAACGTTAGAACTATAAGTTAATTTGGCAGTCATTACTAAGGTTTCTGATGTTTAGTGAATGACCCAGACCACATATCCAATTAATAATAAAATTGAACTGTTATATTTCTCTTTTAGCCATAGGTATCAGCCAGCCTTTCTGCTTCTGCAGATTCAAAGCAACTTTCTATCTAAAGAGGAAAGATGAAGTGATTATAATAGTATTGGACATGTGTCCCAATAAAACTTACGTTTGCTATATCACTTGACTTGTGTGAATTATTTGCTAAATCAATGAATTATAACACTTATGATATCTAACTAGTTTTTCATATCTATCAAATACTAATATATAAACCTGATTATAGGAGTGTACTCATGAGGATCTTTGCCCATTCCACAATATCATATAGTTAGTGTTGTCAGTAAACACATACTTAAACTCCAGTGAAGACTAAATAATGAGAAAAGACAGATTTGAAAAATAACTTCTTACCAGGAAGATTCTTTGGTTGTGTCTTGAACTCACACTTCAATAAGTATTGTCCAAAAGCATCTTTCAGATGTTCTGGATCAGTCTCTATAGAAATAAAAAGATTTCCAGACACTTTGTAAGACAATTCCAACATAGCAATGTGAGGATGTATATGTGTGTGTTACTGTGTGTGTGTGATGCTATCTTAATTCACCTTTTTTATTAATGGATGAGTTATAATGAAATGTCTGTATTGTCAAATTACTACACATTACTACTAGATGATCTATTGACAATCTTATAAGCTGTGGTATACTGAGGCTTAAGATGTTTAGTGACTTGTCCAAGACCACACATTCAGGTAATAATAATATATTATGCTATTGTTATACATATTATACCTATAAACATTAAAAACATTGTTATAATTATTTTTCTAATTAAAAACATTGTTATAATTATTTTTCTAATTAAAAACTTTGTTATAATTATTTTTTAATTACCTTTATATAACATGCCATTTAAATGAAGTGAGAAAAGAAAGAATAGAAAAGTACACATCTATAGTGTTTGTTGTAACAATTTTCTTAGTTACAATTCCTGGTATTATTCATTCTTGAGGCTTTGGGTTATTGCCTCTGATTATCTTCTTAAATATATCACTGCTCCTGTCTATCTCCTCTGTGCTGACATAATAAATATATTATATACTTGTAGGTATAGGCACAGCAACACAATCATATACATAGTTTTCTATAATTGCCTTTTAAATTAAAACAAGGAGATAAAATACATATTTGTACACTCTTTTGTAATTACAGAATTACTCTCATTCGTTTTGTGTGTGTGTGTGTGTGTGTGTGTGTGTGTGTATTCAAATCACTGAGATCTCTTGTTTTCCATACAGACATTTTTTCAGTATTTCTCATAAAGCTGGTATTGGGGCAGGTCCAAAATGGCTACACTTAGGCTCTCTCACCAGAGTTCCAGTACACTATGTTATATTTTAGTGTGTCGCTAAGACTTGGAATTGGCTATGTAGTGATTTGTGTGTAGTCAAAGTCAGATTCAGCATATGTACTAGAGGTCATACACATTGCTTGTGAATATGAACCCACTGATGTAACCTGTTGGTAATATGACTTCTTTATTGGTACTGCACATAAAAAAAGGTTTACAGAAATGGTTCTGGGTGGCAAAATGGAACTGTCTGTGAGCCGAAACTGAAGCTAGAGATTATTGCCACCCCCAATAAAGCATGACTCTTATCCCAACAGCTTCTTCCATCTTCTTCTACCTGCCAGGAACCTGAATCTGTTTCCTGGGTGTGGCCTTTTCCCTCATCATGACAGCTGGTTTATTAGCGATGAATTCTTTCAATATTTATTTACTTTAGGAATCTATTTCATCTTTTTTTTCTGGAAAGATGGTTTTGCTGGATATAAGACTATTGTTCACAGTTTTTCGTTCATCACTTTGAACATGCCTTCCTAGTGCCTTTGACTTTCCAACATTCTGATGATAATTCAGCTCTTTATCTTTTAGGCATTCCCAATAAGATGGAAGAAATGCCAAATGGGATTTCAATGTTTGTTTCAATTTATACTCAACTGGTAACTTATGAAAATTCCAACTGTCCTAAAGCATTACCATAACTGAATTCTGTCATTTTCATTTACATTCATTGAAGGTACATAGTGCTATTTGTGACTTTAATTTCAGTTTTTCTGATTACTAAATATTGAGCACTTAATTAATTTTGTTTCTATTAGTCATTTAAATATCTTCATATGTGAACTGCATGCTTGGAATTCTTGTCCATTTTCTATTGGGTTTTCCTTTTTCTACTTACAGCTTTATTAGAAATTCTTTGCAAATTCTGGATGAAAGTCTTCTGTTGGTTACTTGTGCTGCAAAATAATCTATTCTGACATTTTCTTTTTAATTCACTTAATAATTGCCATTGATTCATATAAATTTTTAATGTAGAGTGCAACTCAAAAACACATTTAGCATTAGTGCTTATTGTACAGTATTATAAAAATCTTTCCATAATGCCAAACAAGATGTTCTCTTATATTAATTTTCATGGAGGCTGATTATTTTATAATATACATAAGAATAGAACTATTTTAAAAATAATGTTCATTTATCTTTGTTATATAATTTTTTCTTTGCAATCAATACATGAGCCTATTTCTCACAGTAATTTGTTCCATTCATCTATTTGTCTAACATTGTACTAATACACAACATTGCTTTAATGATTTATCTTTATAATAATACCTGATATTTAGTATTCTATGTTCTTCAAATTTGTTATTATGGTGGCCTTTGCTATTTGGGCTGTATTAACTTCTACTTTGATACAAATTTTAGAATTTGCTTGTCAATTCCCCCCCAAAAAGGTGTTATGGAATTTTTTTTTTTTTTTGAGCTGGTGTGGAACTTCAGCTCATGCTAGGCAAATGCTTTATGACTGACCTATAGCGGCATCCCCAGTCCTGGAATCTTGACTGTAACTGCATTGAGTCCATAGATAACAAATATCCATAGTTTACATTTACATTAGGGCTAACTTTTCATGTTATACAGTTCTATGGGATTTTGAAAATGCACAAAATCATGTATCCACCACTATATAATCACACAAAATATTTCCAGCTCCCCAAAATTTTCTTGTGCTTATATTTACTCATCCCTTCTCTTTCACCCTGAAGCTTTGGCATCTTCTGATATTTTTATTGTATCTGTAATTTTATATTTCCCAGAGTATCATAGAATTGAAATCATACTACTTACAGCCTTTTCAGATTGGCTTTTTTTTTTTAAAGAGAGAAATAATCTTTATTTGGTTTTTCATGTGACTCACGTTGCTCCAACACATTCCTGTGTATGTGGTGCTGGGGTTTGAATTTGTGACCTTGTGCATGCCAGGCAAGCACTGCAACCACTGAGCCACCGCTTCAGCCCCTCAGATTGGCTTATTTTTAGTAAAGTGTATTTTAAGTTCCCTATATCTTCTTATGTCTTTATATAATTTATAGTTATTATTAAATAATAAACTATTGCATGAATGTAGCACTTTGTTTATGCATTTTTCTGTTGAAGAACATCTTGGTTATTCCCAATTTGTAACAATTATAAAGTAACTATAAACATTCATGTGCAGGTGTTTGTATAGATTTTAACTAATCTGGGTGAGTAAGTACCAGGAATACTATAGCTCACAATTACAAAATAAGATTATGGTTAGCTTTGTAAAAATAGCCAAACTATCTTACAAACTGGCTGTACTATTTTGCATTCCCACCAGCAATGAATGATCATTCTTGTTGTTTGGCATCTTCAACAGCATTTGGTGTTGCCAATGTTTTAGATTAGCCATTCTCATAGATGAGTAGTGGTATCTTATTTTTGTTTTTCTTTGTATCTTCTTGGATGATGCATCTGTTTACTCTTTTGCTCATTTTTGAACTGAGTTATTTGTAATCCCTGATGGATATATAATGTGAGCTTGAGAAAAAGGGTACTCTGATATTATTGGGTAAAGATTCCTAGAAATATCAAGTAGATTGACACTGTGTAATCACTGTGTTCTTAATAAGTTTCTGTCTCCAAGATGTGACAATTATTGATAGAGGGGTGTTTGAGTCACCGAAAATAATATTGAATCTGTCTATTTTTCCTTGACATTCTGTCGATTTTTTTTCCTCCTGTATTTTGGTGCACTGTGGTAGATTCACACACTTTAAGGATTACTATATCTTCTTGGACAATTGATTTCTTAATCAGTACTTAATGCATCTTGTTATCCTAGTAATTGTCTTTACTCTGAAGTCTACTTTTTCTGACAAATGTAGTTACTTCTGATGTCTTTTGAATAGTGATAGCATGTATATTTTTCTCATTCCTTTATCTTTGATTTGCCTATGCCTATATTAAAAATAGGTTTTTGTAAACAATGTAAAACAGGGTTGTTTTCTTTTTAATTCTGTGTGAACATTTTTTTATTTATTATTTATTTTACGTTTGTTTTAAAATTGATGTGTTTAGACTATTGACATTTAAAGTGCTTTTGTTATAACTAGATTAATATCTAAAATACTTGTCATTGATTTCTATACAATGTCCTTCCTCTTTCCTTCCCTCCCTCTCTCTTTCCCTCCCTACCTCTCTTTCTTCCATTTTTTCTACTCTTGTAGACTCCCCTAGTTTTAGGATACACTTTTTAAGTTGGTTCAGCATCATCTTACATAATGAAGGGATTTGATGGCTCACATTCATACATCCATACGTATTGACAGAGTTTCTTAAACCTAATCCTTGTCCAGGATCTCCCCGTTTTCTCCCACTACCCTATCTCATGACTCCTCTATAGTTCACCTAAGTTACACATATACATGACCGTATACATGTAATTTAAACCTTGAAATTATTAGATTTATATGCCTGCCTGGGTGCATTTGGGGTTCTCTTCTCATAGGAGTCTACTGTACTCTATAGTATTGAACACCCCCCTTTTCCCTCTCTCTTCTCACTCCCATTCTCCCCTCCACCACCACCTTCATAGCTATAGTCCCCATAGCTTATGCATTACTTCATATTTGGTGGGTCTATTAAATAAACTTGACTAACTTTCATCCTATCTTAGGTTTTACTCTTGTGGATGTGAGGGAAACATTCAACCATTAATTCTCTGGGTGTGGCTTGCTTCACTCAGCATTATTTTTTCCATTTGCATCCATTTACCCACAAAAACCATGATATCATTCTAATAGCAGAGTATACCACAATTTTTGGATCCATTCATCCAGTGAGGGGCATAATAGTTGTTTCCATATTTTAGTTATTATAATTGAGCTGCTGTAAACATTGATGTAGCTATATCTCTATGATAAGCTAATTTTAGCTCTTCTGGGGATAATACCCAGGCATAGGATAGCTGGATCAAATGGTGGTTCCATCTGTAATTGTGTGAGGAGTTTCCACATTGCTTTCCAGTGAGGCTGTACCAGTTTGCAGTCCCACCAAGAGTGTTAGTGTTCCTTTCTCCCCACAATGCCCCCAGAATTTGTTATTGTTGATTCTTCACTTTTGCCATTCTGACTGGAGTGAGGTAGGATTTCAGTGCAGTTCTGATTTGCATTTCTCTGATTGTAGTGATGTAGAACACTTTCTGATATATGTTTTGGCTTTTCGAACTTCCTCTGTTGAGAACTTTCTGTTAGTTCCACAACCCATTTATTGATTGGCGTGTTTGTGTTTTGGTGTTAAGTTTTTGAGTTCTTTGTAGTAGTAACATTTTAATCATTGCCATGAATTCACAGGGCCTGAGGCAGTCAGAACACGTGGTTATTAAGGCTGTCTCTGTCCCAAAGTCATGGTGCCTGAGGCAGTCAGAACACAGGTTCCTAGGGTGGTCAGTGGACCAATGGTGTGGCACCTTGGGCTGCCTCTGACCCTAACTCACAGTTTTTGGAGAAGCTGCCTGGACCACCCTCCTTCTCAAGATGGTGATCTCCACAGCTTTCCATGGCCATTTTGGAGGCACGTCTAAGTTATGTGCTGTAATGCAGACCTTGGCTTCAGCATAGGAGCAGGAGTCTTTCTGACAGCAGGATTCTCTGTGCCAATTTGTCCATCCTGAATGTGTGTGTGCTCTTCCTTCCTTCTGTGTAGAACTAGTAGTGCAACTGCCAGGTGGTGGTTTTTGCAGACAGAGCTGCTTGGCCCCTATGTGGTTTTTCTTCCCAATTTTCCTTGATTGTCTACTAATGAGTTTTGGTGACATTTTGCCATTCACCCCCCCTTGCAGAAAGGCACTTCTGCCTCCCTTGGCATCCCACTTCATGGAGAGGTTCTACATGCAGCCCTCCCACAGGTTACCATCTTCCATTCCCTCTAGGATTTTTTAATGAGATTTTTTCTTACTCTCTTAACTTATCAATTATACTTCATTTGATACTATTTAAGTGGGTTCCCTAGAGCTCACAATATACTTTTTTTTTTTTAAAGAGAGAGGGACAGTGAAAGAGACAGAGAAAGGGAGAAACAACTTTATTTAGTTTTTCACGTGGCCTTAGTTGCTCTAACACTTCGTTGTGTACATGGTACTGGGGTATGAACCCGGGTCCTTGTGCTTGCCAGGCAAGCGCCCAAACCGCTGAGCCACCCCTCCAGTCCCCACAATATACTTTTATAGCTAATACAAGTCCACTTTCAAAAAACATGATTTTATCTTACACATAGTGCAACTACCATATAATAAAACTTACTCATAAGCAAAGATTTTCCACCACATTGCTGATATTATTTTCAACAATCTGGTATGTGCTAGAGTAGTTAAGAAAAAGAAAAATAAGAATGTTTATCATTTTTACTTGCTATTTCCTTAATTCTCTTTGTTTCTTTATATGAATCTGAGTTTCTGATCAACAACTGTTTTTCTCTCTAAAGAACTTCTTTCACCATTTCTATAAGGCAATTCAACTGACAATTTTTTTTGCTTGTCTCAGAGTTTTTATTTCTTCTCAATTTTTATGAATATAGAATTCTAGGCTAGCTTCTATTCTCTATTTTCTAAAAATTAGTTCATTTTATCCAAATTTTCAAATAATATCTAATTATATTTTATAATTATTAATACATATTAATTGGCCAAATTAATGAATTTTACTATGACATTTCCATGCATGCATGTATTATCGTTTTGTCCTATCTACCATCCTTTCTACCCTCTCTTGACCTCCTTTCTATTTCCCCAGTTCCCCTGGTCCACTTCCTATATTTTAAGTCCTTCCTCTACTTTCAGTTCATTTTATTTTTTTTTAAAGAAAACGTGATATTTATTGTTCTGCTATTGCCTTTTATCATTAAAAGGCATGACAGGCCCAATTCCATCCATTTACCTACAAATGACAATTTCCTTCTTTGTGACTGAATAATACTCCACTATGTATATATACTGAAATTTTTTAATTTATTCTTTTGTTGACAGGAATCTAGGCTGATTGCATAACTTGGCAATTGTGAATAATGCCACAATAAAAAATGAATGCAGGGATGCCTTTTGTATGCTGATTTTACTTACTTTAGATATATACCCAAGAGTGGTAGAGTTGGATCATGTGGTAGTTCTATTTTTAGTTTTCTGAAGAGCCTCCATTCTGTTTTACATTGTGACTGTAATAATTTACATGCCTACCAGCTGTGTATGAGGGTTCATCTTTCTCCACATTCATGCCAGTATATTATTTTTTGCTTTTTATATAACAGTAATACTAACTGCAGTGAGATGGAATACCAGAGTATTTTTTATTTGTATTTCCCTGTAGGAAAACATGAGAACATTTTTTCATGTACTTAATGGCCATGTGAATTTCCTTAGTGAACTATCTGTTCATTGTCATTTGCCCATTTTTGGTTGGATTACTTATTCTTTTGTCATTAAGTTTTTTTAGTTCTTTATATCTTCAATATATTAACCCTCTGTCAGATGAATAGATGGCAAAGATTTCTCCCATTCAGTAGGATGTTTTTTCACTCTGTTGATTGTTTCTCTTGTTGTGCAAAAGCCCTTTAATTTTTTTGTAATCCCATTTGTCAATTCTTGCTATTATTTCCAGTGCTACTGTAGTCTTCTTCAGAGAATTGTTGCCTGGACCACAGTCTTAAAACGTTTCTCCTACAAGTTCCTCCAAAATAAGTTGCAAAATTTAAGTTCTTCCATTAAGTACTATGATAAGTTGGTATCTGTCAGGGTGAGAGATAGGGGTCTAGTTTCAAGCTTTGATTTGGATATCCAGTTTTCCCATCACCATTTGTTAATTTGCCTTTTCTACTACATATGTTTATGACAATTTTGTTGAGAATCACAGGTCTGTAGATGTTTGTTTCTGGATTCTCTATAGTATTCCTTTGGTCTACATATCTATTTCATGCCAATACCATCACGTTTTTGTTACTATGGCTCTATAGTATATTTTGAAATCAGATATTGTGATGCCTCTAGCATTGCCCTTTTTTGCTTAGCAGTGTTATGCTTTTTAGGGTCTTTTGTGCTTCCATATGAGTCTAAAGATTATTTTTTTCTCATTCTGTGAAGACTATTATTGATATTTTGATAAGAATTACATTGAATCTATAGATCACTTTTGATAATATAGTCATTTTACAAAATTAATTCTGCATATCAACAACCACAGGAGGTCTTTCCATCTTCCAGATTCTTTTTCTTCAGTGTTCTGTAATTTTCATTGTAAAGGTTTCAATAAACCTCACGTTTATTTTCTAAGATTTTTTTTAAATCATTTTGAATACAATTGTTTTCTTTTTTCCGTTAGGTTCATTACTGGTGTGCAGAAAAGCTCTAGATATTTTTTCTTGATTTTGTATTCCACTTCTTTGCCGATTTTTGTTTTTAAAACAATTGTAAAAGTCTTTAGAGTTTTCTAGGTATAGAATCACATCATCGGCAAACAGGGACAATTTGACTTTCTCCTTTCTTATCTGTATTCCTTTCATGTATTTTGCTTAACTGACCTGGCTAAAATTTCAAGTACTATAAGAAATAAGAGTGATGAGAATGGATGCTCTGGTCTTGTTTCTGATTTTAGAGGACATGCTTTCAGTTTTTCCCCATTCAGGATAATGTTGGCAATCGCTTGTATTTTAGTCAGCTATATTGTTGCTGTGACTAAAAGACACAAAAGAACAATTTTACAGGAGGAAAAGTTTATTTGGGGTCTCACAGTTTTAGAGGTCTTAGTGTATAGAAGGCCAGCTTCATTCCTCAGGGCTCAAGGTGAGGTTGAACATCATGGTGGAACAGTGCTGGAGACAAGCAGCTCACATGATGATCAGGAATCAGAGACTCCACTCAGCAGATCTCAAACATAAACCCCAAAGACACATCACCAAGGACCCACTTCCTCCAGCCATACCTTACTTGCCTCCAGTAACCACTCAGTGGTAATCCCATCAGAGGACAAATCCATTGGTTGAGTTAAAGAACACATAACCTACTCACTTTGCATCCATGCCCTCCTGCATTGACTCATATATGTGCTTCTGGGGGATACCTCACATCCAAACCACAACTATGTGTGTGTGTGTGTGTGTGTGTGTGTGTGTGTGTGTGTTGGGGATTGAAGCCAGAGGAGATTAACACTAAGCCAATTCCCTAGTCCTTTTTTATTATAAGATGGGGTCTCACTAAATTGCTTAGGGCCTTGCTAAATTCCTGAGGCTGGCTTTGAACTCATGATCCTCCCACCTCAGCCTCATTAGCTGCTGGAATTACAGGCATGCACCACTGTACCTGGCAGCAATAGGTTTATTATATGTAGCCTCCACGTTGAAGCATGATCTTTCTAGAACTAGTTTCTTTGGGGCTTTTACCATGAAGAGATGTTGAATTTTGTTGAAAGCCTTCTCTGCATCTGTTATTATAATCATGCCATTTTTATCTTTGATTTAATTTATATGATGTATTACATTTATTGTTTGCATATGTTGAACCATCTTTGTCACTGGAATGGATACAACTTATCATGGCATATGATCCATTGTAATGTGCTGTTGAATTCAGCTTGTAAGTATTTTATAAAGGATTTTTTGTATCTATGTTCATCAAGAATATCGTTCTATAGTTTTCTTATTGTTGTGTCCTTATCAGGTTTTGGTAACAAGAGTAATACTGGCTTCTTGCAATGACTTTTGAAGCATTACTTCTATTTTTATTTAATAGAATAGTTTGAGGACTGTTGGAATTAGTTCATCTTCAAAAGACTGATAAAACTCAGCAGTGATTCCATCTGTAGGGTTTTTTTTTTTTTTTACAGTTTCAGTTTCATTGCTTGTTGTTGATCTAGGTGGGTTTTTTTAAAAAATATCTTCTTTGTTCAATCTTTGTAGGTCATTTGTATCCAGAATTTGTACCTCTCTTCTATATTTTTTAATTTATTGGCATATAGTTTTTTCAAAATATTCCCTAATTTTCCTCTGGACTTCAGTGGTATCTTTTGTAATATTCCTGTTTTTGTCTCTAATTTTTATTAATTTGGGTTTACTCTCTTTTCATTAATTTAGTTAAGGATTTGTGAATTTTGTTTTCTTTTCAAAGAAACAATTATTCATTTCGGTGATCATTACAGTTCCTCTCTATTCCATTTATTTTTACTTTTATTTTTATCATTTTTCTCCTTATAATTATTTTGGATTTGGCTTTTTCTAGGACCTCAAGATACATCAATAGGTCATTTATCTGAGACCTCCTTTTTTAAAATGTAGACACATATATCTATAAACTTCCCTCTCAGTACAACATTTGTTTTTATTTTATATGTTCTGGTAAGTTGTATTTCCATTTTAATTTGATTCTAGGAATTTTAAAATATCTCTCCTGATTTTATGAACACTCAATTATTCATTAAATTGTATGGTTTAATCTCTATGTGTTGGCTGAATTTCTGTCATTTTTATTTATGTTGATATTTAGTTTTATTCCATTGTGATATGGAATAAAGATGCAATAAATTATTTCAGTTTATTTATTAAGATATAATTTATGGCCTAATATAGAATATATTTTGGAGAAAGTTGTAGGTACTGTTGAAAAGAATATGTGCTCTACCACTGTTGGATGGGATATTCTATAAATATCTCTTAAGCTCACTTGGTCTAGAGTATAATTTAATTCTGATATTTCTTTGTGATATTTTTGTGAGTGAGGTATTACAGCTATCTAGTATCATTAATTATATTGTATAATATCTGTCCTTTTATGTTCAGTAGTGTTTGTTTCATAATATTGGGTACTCCAATTTTATAACTTATTGTTATTGATGAATTGTATGTAGTGAACTCTACCTCTTACCAATAAATTCTTCTTTTTATCAATATGTAATGAACTTCTTTGCCTCTTCTGACTGATTTTGGCTTGGAAGTGTATTTCACTGGATATGAATATAGCTACTCCTGCTTGATTTTGGTTTCCATTAGCTTGGATAATCATTTTCCTTTCACTTTCAATCTGTGTATGTCTTTGACAGTGAGATGAATCTATTTCAGGCAGCACATTTTGGAGGTCTTTTTTATCCAATCAGGCAATTTTTGTCTTTTAATTGAGTTATTATTTAAAGGTATATATTTGTTTCTGTCATTTTAAAAATATTTCTTCTAGTTGTGTTGGATATCTTATGTTCATTTCTTTCTTTTTCATCATAGAGTTTAGTAGTTTACTATATTGATGTCTATTTCCTATTATGGTTTGGATATAAAATGTTCCCTCAAAGACTCATGTATTGAATATTTAGTCCACAATGCAGAAATATGCAGAGCTTGGGCTTTTAGAAAATAATTGAATCATGAGGGTTATAACTTCATCAGTTAATTAATTCATAGATGGATTCATAATTTGAATGTAACATTGTGAGGTGGTAGAACAAGTAGGAGGAGGAACCTAACTGAAGGTAGTGGGTCCTTTGGGACATGCCCTGGGAGAACATATCTTTTCGTCAGACTACCCCCCTCTTTCTCTCTCAGATTTTCTCCATGATTCACTATCTTTTATGATGTTCCACCTCACCATATCCAATAATCACAGAGCCAGCCAATAATGGACTAAAATCTCTGAAATCATGGGTTAAAGAGGGAGGCAGAGAGGGGAGGGAAGGATATCCAACTTCCATTAGAAGACTAACTATACACAGATAGGCAGAGAACTCAGAAATCTCAACAATTATTGTACGTGTACTTGTTCATTTCAAACTATAGTATTGTGGGATTACAAAGGAGGCAAGAGTTAGGGAATGGATGAAAGTGAGTAGATCCTGGTTTGGTATTGGCCTTAATTTACTATCTCACTATGTCAATATACATGGATGCATGAATATGTAACAGTAATTCTCTCTGTTATGTAAGACTATATGAACAAATTTTAAAAAATAAAAAAAATTCCCACTTAATTTTATTAATTTATTTTTTAATTAGAGCATTACAGTTGTACATAATGATGGGATTCGTTGACAGATATTCATAGATGCACACAATACAGAAATACAAATTGGTCAATATTCCCTCCCCTGCACCCCTCTACCTCCCTCCTTCCTTCCCCTAATCCCTTGCCTCTCTTCTGGGTCCTATATTTTTTCTAAAATACCCAAGTATTCTTATACCTATGAAGAACATTTTTTATATACATGACTATAGTATATATAGAGATATACTTACACATGCTTGGAATGTACCTAAGTTAATCTCAGTTCCCTCATTTCCCCTTTTCCTCCCTTCCGTCAACCCTTGTTATTCCTCGATATGTTTGACAATAGGATTTAAAGGCATGGGGAATAGCTTGTTCAAAAACCCTATACAGTATCTTGCAACTGTATCTCATAAATATTAACATATTGCATTTTTGTTCTATGGTTCTAATACATGAGTTTATCTACTTTTCCCCCAAGCCAGGGTTTAGCCCCAGCCTCCACAAATGAGGGAAAACATTTGGCCCTTGATTTTCTGGGTTTGGCTAACTTCGCTCAGCATGATTTCTACCACTAACATTCATTTACCTTGTTTCTAATAGTTGAGTAGAATTCCATTGTACCAGAGCTTTTGGATCCATTCACCCAGTGTTCCATAATTTAGCTATTATAAATTGAACTACGATGAACATAGATTTTGCAGTGTTGCTCTAATGTGCTGATTCTAACGCCTCTGGGAAAATATTCAGAAGTGACAGCTGGGTCAAATGGATTCAACCCTAATTTTTAAAGGAGTCTCCACACTGCTTTCCAGGGTAGCTATGCCAGTCTTCATTTCCACCAACAGTGTGCTAGTGTTCTTATCTCCCCACATATGCTGCTTCTGCCTGGGTCTTTGTTTTGCTGCACCTTTTGGGTCCATGCTCAGTGTTGCAGATTTGAATCTGTGTTGTCTTGGGCACCTGCCAGGCCAGAACCAGAAGAGATCTGGGCCTAGAGCTGCTCCAAAGAAGGATGCTCCTCAGGTCTGTCCAGAGCGTGTGCTTGGACCTAGACCAGAAGAGCCCTGGGCCAGTCCTTTAGCTGGACAGGGGTTGCTCCAGAAGTGGTTCTTGCCAGTGGTGTCCTGAGCACCTGCCTGCCTGGAGGCCCAGACTGGCACACAGGGTGTCAGGTAGCCAGGGGTTGCACTGAGTGGGGATCCTCCTCCAGTTGGTCCTGACCAGTAGCTCCTCCCGACAAGGACCTAATGGTGGTGTCCTCTCCCACTTTATTTTTCTCAGGTATTTTTCAAAGTAAAAAAATGCTAATTCATTTTGATTTTCATTTCCTTCTCTTCTTTCCAATATTTTTATGATTGTGTTTATCTTTCTTCCTCTTCTGGGTATAGAGATCCCTTAAGTATCATCTATGAGGCATCTGTCAAGCTACTCCCACTTAGTGGTCATGAGTTTCCTTAGTTTATGCTTATCTTAGGAGGTATTTTTCAGGTCCAAAGGACAACTTTGTTGTGTATAGTAATCAAAATTGGCAGTTATTTTCTTCCAGAGTTTGAAATACATAATTCCATGTCCTACTGGCCTTTAGAGGTTTTTTTTTAATTGAGAGATTTATTATAGAACAACCCTATATGTTTTTAACAAAATAATATAAAATGTGTATAGATTCTGGATATTAGAATTACCCCCAGGAGTGCCCCCCCAATTACCCACCATTATCCCTCCCTTCCCCTTCCCACAATATCTCTGAAAAAGGATTATGTTGTATAACATTACACTTTATCTGGATTTAACACATGATAATAGACCAACTTTCTCACTGGCCAGGGTCT
>PVKS010038072.1:0-18196 GCA_004027875.1 Aplodontia rufa
GAAAGCAGAGAAGCAGAGTCAGAGAAGCTAAAGCAGAAGCACAGAAGTATAGAACCAGCAAAGAAGAAGCAGCAGCAGAGATGATGGAGAGATCAGCAGTGGTAGAAGATGCAGGTAGTAAGAGCCTCGGCTGCAGAAACAGGGACTCTAAATGTTAATAGCCTTGACTCAAAAAGAGGGAAGTCGGGAAGCGCTTGGAGGCCTTTAGCTGTGGTAAAGGGAGAAATAAAGTGTTTGGAGAACTTAAGACCAGTGGGTCTATTTTAATCTCAGTTCACCATTGAATGAGAGCCGTCCGGTCCCTGCCGGTCGGGACCGGACATTTCTCTTTCCAAAACTCAGTTTATTTTTCACTTCATCAAGGAAGGCTTTCTGATTTCTTGTTTGGACCTCATTTCCTGTTAAATAAGCTCATACTCTCTGCTTCTCATTAACTGCATTTATCACTGTTAAAAGTTTACATCATTTGATTAATATCAGTTTCCACTACTAAGGGAAAGGACATTTTCTACATTTAGTTTACTCCTAGTACCCTGTAATGTGTGCACATCACAATAAATATATGTTGAACAAATAATGTAAGTGGACCAGGTAATTTCTACTATAGAAAAACAGTAAGAGAAAGCATGTGGTATAATGGCCTTATGACCCGAAGTTAATTTTATATATTTCATATATTTTAGACTGTCAGAAAAGCTAAGGTTATTATATTATTACATTATAATGAATTATGTAACTTTATATAATTTATATTGTATTCCATTATATTAATTTATGCATAAGGAAATTTATCACTCTCAACTGATAATACCAGTTTATGAGCTCAAGATTAATAGCTGTTAAGAAGTATCTTAAGAATAGCATTTAAAATAAGAAGGTATGTATTTGAGATTTTAAGAAAATAACAATTTATTTGGTATATCAAAATGTTATATTCTTTTATAATTTCCTTCAAGTGGCATAACTTCTTATTTTTTAGTACTGTTTTAGTTTGAGCTGATACCACAAAATGTCATAGACTTGGTGGCTTGAACAACAAACATTGATTTCTTAGAGTTCTTCGGAGCAGGAAATCCAAGATATGGCTGCTGGCAGGTTCCAGACTGGTGAGGATCCTCTTCCTAGTTTGCCTTACTTGGTTGCCTTCCTGTAGTTTCTTAGCATCAGGGTGAGGGTAGGTAGAGAGATAGAGTCATGAAGAACAAGCTCTAGTCAGTTCCCCTCCTGTCTATCATGGGGGCACTATCTGCAACATCTATTCTAAAACTACCTCACTGTAGCCTCTGCATCCAAAGACTTTTACACAGAGGATTGGGGGTTCAACAAATTTGGGAGATAAGACCTGCACTCCATATCAAGGATTGATAGATGGGACTTGAAATGTGAAAATAACACTGCCATCTAGTGACAACCTACCAGATGAAATTTGAAACAAGTAGCAGGCGAGGTAAAAGAAACGGTTCAGTTAGTGTGGGCACATATCTTGAAGCATTGGTTTGTTTTAGTGAATATTTGAGGTAGTTGGAGCTTATGGAGCTCAGGGAATAATAGTGACTAAGTGAAGAAAGTGTACTTAGCTACTAGAATATCCCTCATGTAGAAATGAGGTAAAATGTTTTCTTACAATTGTACGACTCCATCTCCATTTTCCTCATTCTCTCCACTGCAACTGAAAGAAAACATTTGCACTCTGAGAATCTAGTAAAGCAGAAGTTTTGTTCCTAATTTACAATACTAAGTATATTCAGGGACAAATGTGAAGAAATTGATCTTTAGTAAAATTTCCACTTGCATTTTGTAGCATCATAAGTAAAAGGTAGAATGACAAAATAGACTCCATCTTTCCCAATGGGACACTTAAAGGCACTTCGAATTGTGTTACTCTTTGAGTTCATGTAAGCACAATAAATAAATACTTCCAGACATGCAGTAGATAGCTGGAAAACAGAAAAGTATGTGATTTTTAAAGCATTAAACCTTAAAGGAAATATAATGTAGTTGTATCTCTTAAGTCCTGAACGTTTGTGATACAGTTTTGCTGATGTATTTTAAATGCACTTATTGTGTTGGTATATTAAAATTTCAGGTAAAATTGTCAGCTAAAAATCACTTGAGCTAAAATTTTCTTATCATTTGAATGTACCAGATCAAAAGAAATATCAGTTATTCTGTTTCTGTGAAGGCATGGACAAACAAAAAATCTCATTACTCTCAAATAATAAAATAGCTAATTGAAGTGAGAAAATTATATTTAACATCTTTATTAGATAATCCAGATAGAATTACTTTTATTTGTCCCCTAATATTCATTGAACTGTGTTCTAACTCATGATGTAGAAACAGCCTAACTGGACATAATAATTACTCTTTATATTTTTCAGTGAAGAATTATTGCTTTCTTGGCAAATACTAGCTATTACCCTGTCTCCCCTTCAGGAACAATATTTCATTTGCTGACAATAAGCACTGTGTAAAGGAGTTGATGTTTTGCCAAGTGTTAAACTGGGACTCTCAGGGGCACAAATAAATCTAAGATAAGAAATGCATTTGCCTTATGCATATTCCTTAGTATCCTTAAAAAGAGTTATTTTGTGCCTACTTCAGGATACAGATACAGATAGTAACCCATCTTATTTTCTTGTGATACACTATTCATATAAAGAATGTGGGTAGTACTAGACAACAGCTGTGACAATCTAGCAAGAGTTTGATTTAAAATTATTTTGAATTTGTCTATGCTTTTATATTTGTTATCCTTTTGTATTTTATTTGGGCAAGGCTTAGTGTCAGTTTTGTATTTTTTAAGTTATAATCTTGGTTCAACAATATTTCCCCCCTACCCTTCGCCTCTCTTTCTGTCTCTTTTCATTAGGTACTGGAGACTGAACTCAGTGGTGTTTTACCACCGTTACTTCCCAGTCATTTTTACTTTTAATTTTGAGAAAGTTTTCACTAAGTTCCTGAGGTTGGCCTCAAATTTGTGATCTCCTGCATCAGCCTCCTGAGTAGCTGGGATTACAAGTGTGCACCACTACTCACTCAATAATTGTTTTCTATATAGGCTTACCATCTTTACAATTTATGATATAATGAATATTCTGGATGCACCTCACAATTAAAACATCCTGTCTAAGCATTCATTAGTACCCCTTTTGGTGGATAGATTTTTTTTGTACAAATTCTGGAAGTTAAAATAATTAAACTAAGAATTTTCTTGAAGTATCTAGTCTTTGTAAAAGAAGCATTTTCCTCCTTTGTCCACATTTATGATATTGGAGTTTATGTAAATAGAGGTGTTTTATCTTCCTAAGACTTTCAGTGACCACTTCCTGATGCTTTCCCATGATACTGTGAGCTTAATTTTAAAATTATTGGTAGACATGGATGCTTTCTGAATAATTCATCTGCAGATTTTAAATATACGAACCATGCTCAGTGTTGTAACCAAATAAAATGACCCCTCATGGTACATGCATTGAAAGGTTCAGTGCAATTCCCCATTATTGAGTGTAACCATTGTGTTAGGGTTGAGGAGTCAAAGCTATAAACATGAGGGCATAACATTTGAGAAACTTGCAACCTAGGTGTGAAGAAGGAGTGGAAAGGTGCAAACCAATTTTTGTAGCCCTGGATCCTAGAGTGGAGAGGCATATATAGAAGGGCATAGTATTTTTGGGAGCTCTGCCTCAAGGTCATACAGTGGAGCTCAGAGAATTTGGAAGTCTAATCAGACATAAAAATGTTTATGAATATACCTACTGCAGAGGAAATGGTGCTCGTTTGGGCTACAGGAGTAACTCATAATCAAGGAAAGAAGTGAAACAAATACTCTTGATAGGAGATGGAATTCCTTAATTGAGCCAAGGTCTTGAATTTCAATGGCAACAAAATCATAATGTATGTGGCTCAGGGGAGCTGAAGGAGCAGATTTTCCCTGCTTCTGTTAATATTTTTCCTTCCATAGCCTTCTGTGCCTTTTATTTTTCTACCTTGGTTTTAACCCAAGATGAATAGAATCATAAATCCAAAGTACAGAATTCATCTCCTACTAGTTGTGTGATTTTGAGCAAGATATTCAACTTCTAAGATCTTTACATAATTCATTTGTGTAACGAAAATAATCATCTTTATGTTGCAATGGTTTGAAAGATTTGCTGTGGCCCATTAAAAGCATTTAGTCCAGGGCCTGTTCTGTGTTAGAGAATGGGAAATGATGAGCCTCCTGTTAGCTCTGCCTTGCTATGTCAGCTTTCCGTATACAAGATCTTTATCTTGTTAACACTTTTTAATTTATGCATATTTAGAAAAAACTTGTTTTTAAATATGAAAATTAATTTTAAAACTAATTTGTTAAGAAAATTTGTAAATATGAAATTCCATTTACTTATGATAATTTAATGGTTGTTTTGTTTCATAATTTACAAGCAATACCATTTGGCTAACAAGTTTAAGATTGTGATTTTTTTTTCTTTTTATTTTTTTTCCACATTTATTAGAAGTATATAGCGATACAGGATACAGATGCGGGGGAAACATTGCCAAAACAGTAGCAATCAATGTGTATAAACTTTGTTAACCAGGGGTGATGCCAACGCATAGATAAACTACTATGGGTTTCATCTATTGCAGTTTCCCCCAGAAGAACTCATGTGTTAAATGGGTATCTATTTTTAACCCAGGTTTCATTAGAATCATCTGGGAAGCTTTCAGAAATGTTGGAATTCTAGCCATTAAATTCAGAATTTCTGGTTGTGGGCCTGATTATCATTATTTTGTAGATGCTTTGTATCTCTGAAGTGGCAATGACACTGTCTACTCAGCCTATGTTACAGAGCTGATCTGAGGATTAGGTTAAAAATCTATTCAAAAGCAATTGATAAATGGTAACTGACATAAAATGTAAGGTGATAAAGCATTTTAGAACTACATTTTTGTGTTCTTTAAGGGCTTGTCATTTATGTAGAGAAATAGGACAAAACATAAAATATTCAAAGTAACATGTCACATGTTAAATGGAAATGAAGCAGAATAAATGTGCTAGGAACCCGCCCCCAACCACAGTGGGCAGGTAATCCTTAATGAATGCATCACTTTGACCTTCTCTAATACTCTCGAATATTTATATCTCAAATTTCTCTAATGATAAAAATACAAGAATAATAATAGACTTGGTGATGGAAAGTGGTATTAGGAGGGAAATTTTATCTAGACTGGTTGTCTAAATTTGCTTTCTTCAAATGTAAATTCATCAAGTCATTCGACAAAGTATTTGTTGCCTACTGTGTGCCTTCTGGGCATTTCTTTTAAAAGCCTAGTTGAGGAGGCAGTATAAAGTAGTTGCTCATGGCATAGGTACTTGAGCTTACACCTCTGGGTTTGAATTTGGTTCCATAATATCTTTGATGTTTTATGTTGGGTAAATTCTTAATGCCATTATAATATAATGTTCTCTCTTATATAAAAGTAGTGTTAAAAATATTAATTACTCCTCAGAGTTGCAGGATAAGTTTAATTTGCTAATAAATGTATTATGTTATTAAATGTAACTGTGCATGGCCATTAATAATAGATAATTGTGTGTTTGCTGACATCTTTGGATTATATTCTATAATATTCTTCCTTTATTTTTGTGTGAAGATCATAATACTTTAACTCTGACCAAATGGAAATAGTATCCCCCAAAAGATATGGCCTGCTTCTAAGGCATACTTAAACATATGAATCACAGTTTTCTAAGGCACCATCTTACACGGATGAACCTAGAGAACATTATGCTTGGTGAAAGCCAGACACATAAAGATAAATGCTGTATGATATTACTTATTTTTAGAATCTAAAAAAGTAGAATTTGTGGAAGTAGAGAGTAGAATGATTACTAGAGGCTGGGGGAAGGGGGGTGGTAGGAGGGGAAAGGAGACGTTGTTTGAAGCTTGCAAAGTTTCAGTCAGGTGGAAGGATAGGTTCTGATGATGTACTGCGCAACATACAACATGGTGACTGTAGGTAATAATAATGTGCTGTTGCATGTTTCAAAATAGCAAAGGAGTGCATTAAATGTTCTCACTCCAAGGTTGTGATAAGGGTTGGGGATGATTATCTTAATTAGCCTAATTTGATCATTCCTCAATATATTTACATGTCAAAACATCATGTTGTACCCCATAAATATTTACAAAAGTAAAAACAAAGTGAAACTTAAAAAGAGAAGAATGGAAAGAGCGTGAACAAGACATTTTAATAGACTAAGTACAGAGAGCAATGGGAGTGTTTATAACTGTGGCATCTCCTACTTTCAGGTCAGGGAAGAACTAAATAGAACCGAGTAGAGCTTACAAAGAAGCCTGAAGGATGAATAGTTAGTAAGGTGAAGGAAGAGCTTGCAGGCAGGGGGTGGAGTGTGAAGGACTGGCTTTTGCAGGGAGAACTCCAGAGAGAGGACCCAAATGAAAACTCTTCTTTAAAACTCTTGAGACTTTTTTAGTGAATAAAAGATCCAGTGCCACATGAATGTGAAGTTGCAGGAAACAGTGCTGAGACTCTAGGACTCTCAAAATGCAGAATAGCACAGTGAGGGCAGAACGAGAAGTCGAACTTGAGCTCGAAGTATGTGTTCAGGTGAGGACAACGTTAGCAGAAATAAGAGGGGCACTAAGGTTTATGGCCATTCAGAGCAGAAAGAAGCAGTTTTTCTAAGGGGGTTTCTGGTGATAGGTAAGGGTTGTTCAAGACTCTTGAAGGAGTTGGCATTTGCCATGCTCCTCAGTAGGGAAACGGGGAGAGACTATAGGTAATAAACCTCAGCTCCTAGGCTGAGGTTAGCATTCTTTTGCTTTTGTACTTGACCATGTTTTGACCCTTGCCTTGTTTGTTCAGCTAGGATTGTGTCTAAGCAGAGCTTCAGCATCTGTTCTTAACCTCAACTGCAGCCTCATCCTTTTACCCATGTGCCGAACACTCCTGGCTTATCTTCGAGGATGCCAGAAGGTAAGGAAAAAAAAAAAAAGAAAAAAAGAAAGAAAATCATAGTCACAGATTTTGACACAAAATCAAGTATGATGGTTACACATTAGGTTTTTTGTTTAGAGTGATTTCTAAAAATGGTGATTAAGGGACATATTAACTGTCAAGATGATCCATGAGCTCTTCTACAGCACTAGATAAAGGCGGATCAGAGAAATATTAACAGTAGTTTCAGTCACTATGCTGAGCACTCCATATACAACATCATGAATCCTTAAGGTGATTCTGCAGTCAAGTTTTGTCAGTTCTATTTTACACTCAGGAAACTAAGGCTTGGAGAGCAGAAGTGACTTGAACAAGAGTATGACTAGTGAAATTGGAGCTACAATCCCACTCCGCTTCTGAGCTCTCTACCACACCTTGCCTCATAAGGGTCCTGTGTTTTTGCTGAGCTACATCCATGTGAAAGAAGTGGAGCCTTGCGGCCTTAGAGCAATGCATGCTAGTATTGGCAGCTTCACTACACTTAGCATATACACCCATTGTGAGCTTGAAAAACTTATCACAATTAGATAGTGATTATTATATCCAGTATTTACTGTTGTAAAATGATGTAAGAAAACAGAAGAAAACCACTTTAACAGTGTAATAAAAGTCTGTTTAAAACTCAACTGAAATTCTTTTTGGATTTGTGTGTGTGTGTGTGTGTGTGTGCGTGTGTATGAATTCACTCTTCACTAAAATAGTAAGGCACTATGGACAGAGAGTAATTTAAAAGGAATTGCTTACTTGAGGTAGCTTTGATAGCCTGTGAAGTTCATATGCAATTTACTCTGGTAAAACTTCTCAATCTTTTCATGTAATTATATTTTGAAACTTTATTTTTTAAGGCAGTAATTTGTGAAAATAACTCGTTCCCTAGATTTCCTACCATTTTAAAATGTTAGGTTGTGGTCCCTATGACTGGCTATTGGCTTGGCATCAAGAAAAAGAAGAGAAGTGGCAGGAAATAAAAAAAAGGGCCTACTTAAGTTTCCCAGTATTTAATAAGTCTTTATAAATTGTTTCACAGTGTGAAATACAGATATTCAAAGATGCTTGACATTTATATTTTTACAAGATCAAGCAGGCATTTAAACCCATAGATGAGATTGCCTCATTTAAAAATAATCCTATTTTTTGGCTAGAAAAGGAAATCATATATACTGTGAAATTCAGACATCACAAAAAATATGCAAAATTTTCTGAGAATGTTTCTCCTAATCCTACTCTGCTAGAGTAACTACTGATGTCAATCTACATTACCATTCAATGCCATGAATTTTGAACAGTATCAAATCACTGTGTAGTTTATGTTTTATAACTTTGTTACCTAAAAAATCTTTCATTTTTTTCAAATTAATAACATCATCTTCTCACATCATTTTAAATAATGTGACTTTCATTGAGTATGTGTATCCTAATTCATCCAACTAATTTTTTATTAATAGTCTTGTGCTATATTTCCAAAATTTTGATATTATGAGCAGTGTTTGTGAAAAACATGTACATCTTATCTGTTGCATCATATTTACCATATTAAATAACTTTTATTTAGGTTCCAAGCAGGAGAACAAGAAGATTGTTGGATAAAAGCAGAACATTTCATATAACCTGTGGTGTTACTATCTGTATTTTCTCAGGTAAGAAAGCTAGATGATATTAAATGTTTTATCAGAATTATGTATTTTTCTAATGTTTAATGTGTCATTTTATCTGTTCTCACCAACTTGAACTTTTCTTATTACATATGTTAGTTTATATTCCTGCATAAGTTTAAATAGAGTTGTCTAGGGGAACTACAGAAAATGGGTGTGTCTGATGACTTTCTTCATATTGATAACCAAAAGTCCTCTCCACCCATACCTGCTGTTGGGAACTGTTTCTTGAAAGTAGATAATTTCATTTACTAAGATTGGAAGAAATAGACCAAAAGTTTTCAGGCTTTAAAAGTAATGATATGAGGGACTGGAGTGGTTGCTCAATGGTTACAGTGCTTGCCTGACATGCGTGAGGATGCAGGTTTGAACCCCAGCAACAAAGTGTCAGAGCAACAAAGGTGACATGAAAAACTAAATAAAGTTGATTCCCTCTTTCTCTTTCTCTCTTACTATCCCTCTCTTTCTTTCTTTGTTTTTAAAGTAGTGATATGATATGAGTTTAAATGCTTAAAAAATAGAATGTGAAATATTCATTTACAGAACATGATACCACCCAAAATTATATTTGGTAACTGTGTCCTTGATATTAATATTTGGGTAAAATAGCAGATGTCAGAATTTGTGGAATTTTGTTTCAATATAAAGTGAGAACAATTTTATTTTTGATTCATTTTAAAATAAATTTTTATTCTGAGAATTTATATGACAAATTTTGAGTTTTTGGAACAGAAAGTAATAATCATAGTGATGAAGTTATAAGTCTTGGAGGCAGGTTCCACAGGTTCTGCCCCCAGTTGCCAGTTGTCTTATTGTGTTACATCACCTCTCTGATCCTCAGTTTGTGATTTCTTTTCTTTTTCTTTTTTTTTTTTTAAAGAGAGAAGGACAGTGTGAGAGAAAAAGAGACAGAGAGAATCAATTTTCATTGAGTTTTTAAGATGGCTTTCATTGCTCTGACACTTAGTTGTGTATGTGGGTGCTGGGATTTGAACTCGTGTACTTGCACGTACCTGGCAAGTGCCATGACTGCCCAGCCACCACTCCAGCCCCAGTTTATGATTTCTTTAAAAAGTATAAAGTAAAACGACTGGGTATATTGATACATGCCTGTAATCCCAGCAGCTTGGAAGGCTAAGGCAGAAGTATCCCAAATTCACAACCATCCTCAGCAACTTAGTAAAGCCCTGAACAATTTAGCAAGACCCTGTCTCAAAAAAACAAACAAATGAAAAAAAGTAAAAATTGCCGGGAATTCAGCTTAGTGATTAAGCATCCCTCCTACCAAAGAAACAAAAAGTAAAATGGATTGACAGTATCCCTTACTGCACAATTTTAAGAGTTAAATGAGATCATCCATATGGAATTCTTTTGAGTAGATTAGTTATCATAATTTACAATTTTAGGGATTAATTATCCCATTGTCTTAACACTTGACATTTTTATCTGACCATTATCTGAAATGACATAATTGTGTTGATGCTAAAGTCATTTTAACTGGACATTTATGTATGGCCACTTTTACTCAAGAATGCTTTGATAGAGCTATTAACAAGAAATTATTAAACTTTTGGGTTTTAAAAAATTAGCAAGCATTTTTGAAGCAGGCATCTTCACTGTTTTATCCCAGAAGTTTTCCCATCCTTAGTCCCTACTTTGGGGATGTAAGAGGTAAGGAAAGAATTGAAGAGATGGGTCTAGGACTCTAGTGCAGTTCAGGCTGACGGGAGCCTGTGAGTCCAGGTTGAGATGAAGATCTAGGCTCTGGAACCAGGGTAAGAGATGGGTTAGAGCTAGAAGGGTGCAAGGGAAGGATCAGGAAACTTTGGCATATGTGTATTACTGTATTTGTTCTAAACTGTACTTGGGTCCAAATATTCTTGTTGGATTGGAAATCAACTTAGTTACTGCCACGTTGTAGAGTCCCACTGTGGATAAGCTTGTGTCTGAGAAGTTTCACTCTTGACCACTCAGAAGTGGCTTACTTTGGCTAAGTTATTTTTTTTTAAATAACCTTAGTTTTCTTTTCTGTAAAATATGGATTATTCTACCTACTGCACTGTTTTGCTGTGAGAATTAAATGAAAAAACATCACATAAAATACTTGATGGGAATTCATCACCAATTTATAGATTCAATACATTTCCCACCAAAATACCAATGACATTCTTCACAGAACTAATACAACAGAAAAATTATAAAAATCATTTGGAAGCATGAGAGACTCGGAATAGCCAAAGCAATCTTGGGCAAAAAGAGCAAAATACGAGGCAGTGGTAACCAAAATAGCACAGCATTGGCATAAAGCAGGCAGATAAGACCAGTGCAGCAGAATAGAGTGCAGGAAAGACCCCATAAGCATACATCCAACTGATTCTTTTTTTCTATTAATTTTTTATTCAGAAATTTATTTGTTGAACAATCACATAATCTTTTAACAAAATTATATATATATATATATATATATATATATATTCTGAAGATTAGATATACCCCCGAGTGCCCTCCCCAATTACCCAACTTTATCCCTCCCCTCCCCTTCCCAAAACATCTCTAAAAATGTATTAGGTTGTATAACATTACCCCTTATCTGGATATAACACATGATAATGGACCTCCTTTCTCAATGGCCAGGGTCTAGTTCCAGCCTCCACAGATGAGCGAAGACATTTGACCCTTGGTACTCTGGGTTATGCTGATTTCACTCAGCATAATTTCTTCCATAGCCATCCATTTATCTTCAAAGGCTGCAATATCATTGTTTCTAATTGCTGTGTAAAATTCCATGGTGTATATATACCACAATTTTTGGATCTAGTCATCCAGTGAGGGACATCTGGGTTGTTTCCATAATTTAGCTATTGAGCTGCTATGAACATAGATATTGCTGTGTTGCTGTAATGTGCTGATTCTAAATCTCCTGGAAAAATACCCAGGAGAGGAATAGCAGGATCATATGGTGGGCGCATCCCTAATTTTTTGAAGATTCTCCACAATGCTTTCCAGAGGGACTGTACCAGTCTGCAGTTCCACCAACAGTGTACTAGTTGCCTATCTCTCCACAACCCCTCCAGCATCTATTATTGCTTATTTTCTTCATTTTTGCCATTCTGACTGGTGTGAGGTGATATCTTAATGTAGTTTTCATTTGCATTTC
This sequence comes from Aplodontia rufa, assembly GCA_004027875.1. NCBI lineage: Eukaryota > Metazoa > Chordata > Mammalia > Rodentia > Aplodontiidae > Aplodontia > Aplodontia rufa. The sequence continues at coordinate 11,815 of PVKS010038072.1, forward strand.
TTTGATTACTAGAGATTTAGAGCACTTTCTCATGTATTCATTGGCTTGATCAATGTCCTTTGTTGAGAAGTTTCTATTTAGCTCTTCAGCCAACTAAATCTTGACAAAGGTACCAAAAACATATGTCAGGGAAAGGGCAGCTTCATAAATTAATAGTTCTGGAAAAACTGAATATTCACATGTAGAAAACTGAAAGTGGATCCCTATCTCTCACCCTACACAAATAATCAACTCAAAATGGTTCAAAGATCTAAATATAAGACCTGAAACTATGAAATTACTAGAAAAAACAGAAATATTTCAAGATATTGGAATAGGCATGATGTTTTTGGTAAGATCCCTATATTACAGGCATTCAAAACAAAACAAACAAACAGACAAAAAAGACCAGCAGGATTATGTTAAAGTAAGAAATTTTTGCAGAGCAAAGGAAACAATCAACTGAATGATGAAACAACCTAGGAAATGTGAAAAAGAATTTTATAAACTATTCGTCTAACAAAGGACTAATATTCTGAATATATAAAAAATTCAAAAACTAAGCAACTTTAAATAATCCATGTTACAAATGGGCAAATTATATGAATAGATACTCAAAACAATAAATTCAAATGACCTGTAAGTTTGAAAATATGCCCAACATCAATACCTAACAGGGAAATACAAATCAAAACCACAAAGAGATAACATCTCACGCCAGGTTATAATGAATATAAAAGTGAATATATAGTGAATATAATAAGAAAAGATAGAAAATGCTGGTGGGCTGGAGCGGTGGCTCAGCGGTTTCGGTGCTTGCCTGGCAAGCACGAGGACCCGGGTTCAATCCCCAGCATCACGTACACAACTAAGTGTTGGAGCAACTAAGGCCGTGTGAAAAACTAAATAAAGTTATTTCTCTCTTTCCTCTGTCTCTCTCACTGTCCCTCTCTCTTAAAAAAAAAAAAAAAAGAAGATGCTGGTGAAGATTTGGAGAAAAAGAAACTTATATAGGTTGGTAGGAATGTAAATTAGTACAGGCACTATGGAAAACATCGTAGAGTTTCTTTGAAAACTAAAAATAAATCTACCATATGATCCACCTAACCTACTTCTGAGTGTAAATCCAAAGGAAATGATATCAACATATCAAAGAGATACTTGCGCACATGTTTATTGCTGCATTATTCATAATGCTTAAAAAAGTATGGAATGGAATCAACCTAGATGCTCCAACAGAAGAAAGGATAAAGAAGATGAGTGATGTCCTATAATTTCCAGAAAAATGGATGGCACTGGAGGACATGAAGTGAAATAAGTCAGACACAGGAAGACAAACAGTGCATGTTTTTTCTCACATTTGGATAAAAGAAATTGTTTTGAATGTAAAATAGTGATTCATAGAGGCTGGGACAAGTGAGGGGGAAATGTGCAAAGTTTATATAATGGGTACCAAAACAAAGTTAGGTAGAATGACTTCTAATGTTCTAATGACTGTGGTTCATAAAAATCTATTATACATTTTATGAGTAACTGGAAGAGGAGAGTTCAACATCTCTACACATTAAATGACTATAAGGAGATGGAAATACTAATTACCATAATTTGATCAGTACACATTATATACCCTTTCTGAAATGTCACACTGTACCTCCTAAGTATGTGCAAATATGTGTTAAATAAAAAATTTTAGAAATGTTCAAGGACATGGAAACATTGATTGTCCTGGTTTAATCACAATGTATTATATACATGTATTGAATTTTCATGTTGTACCCATAGATATGTACAATCAAAAATAATAATAATTTATAGAAGTCAGAATAAACAAAATTGGTTATAATAAATAAAAAGTCATTACCAAACCCAAAGTCATGTAGATAATTTCCTGTGTTGAGGTTTGGGGTTTTTTAGTTTTGGATTTTATATTTAGTTCTGTAATACATTTTGAATTAATTTTTATGAAAGGTGTAAAGTCTATGTCTGGATTCATTTTTTTTAACATGTAAATTTTCAGTTGTTCCACAACCATTTGTTGAAAACTGTTTTCTCCATTGTATTGCCCTTGCGCCTTTGTCAAAAAACTATTGACTTTATTTGCATGAGTTGATTTTTGAGCTCTTTTCTGTTCTATTGTTCTATTCCTCTTTTTTTCCTTCATTGTATACATGGTGCTGGATTTGAACTTGCGTACTTGCACTTGCCAGGAAAGCACCATAACACTGAGCCACCACTCCAGCCCACAATTTATTTATTTTTATTTTTATTTTTAATTTTTTAGATTTTATAATTATAATTTTATTGGTGGCATAATATTCCATGATGTTAATGTATCATAATTTACTAAAACATTTTCCCATTATCGGACATTTCATTTGTATGCATCAGACTTTTTTTGTTTGTTTTTTTGTAGCTTTTTTTTTCATTCATGAAATATGGACTTACAATTAGGAGGGAATCATTATTAAACTAAACAGTCAAGAACAAATGTATCAGCCAAGGCTGATGCCATTCCATGGTTTACCCCCTTGGGTTCCCCATGGTTCCATGTTTCCCCCCTATTAAACCCTCATGTTAAATGGACTTTTCATAGAAGTCAGGGGTTTCTCTCTGAGTTGATTCCCCCATACTCCCTCCCTCCATTCTCCTTGATATCCTTCCTATTACCCCCCACCAAGTCTCCCAGCATCCTAGGCAAGGTTCCCCCTGTTCCTGTAAAAATTCATACATGTTGAGGTTAATATTAGAGTAGCCATCTATCATATTGTTTCTGATTGTATTCTAGCTTCCACAAATGAAAGAAAATATCCGACCCTTGAGTCTCCGAGTTTGGGATATTTCACTTACCATAATTTTTTCATTTCCGTCTGTTTGGCTGCAAATGCCATAATATCATTTTCTCTAATAGCTGAGTAGAATTCCATTTTATATATGTACCAAAATTTTTGAATCCACTTATTCAGTGAGGGGCATCTGGGTTGGTTCCATAAGTTAGCTACAGTAAATTGAGCTGCTATAAACATTGATGAAGCTGTATCTGTATAATATGCCAATTCTAACTCTTTTGGGAAAATTCCCAGGAGTGGGATAGCTGGGTCATAATTTTTGAGGAGTCTCCACACTGCTTTCCAGACTGGCTATACAAGTTTGCAGTCCCACCATCAGTATAATAGCATTCCTCTTTTCCCACAGACCCTCCAGCATCTGTCATTATTCATATTCTTCATTTTTGCCACTCTGATAGGAGTTAGGTGGAATCTCTGAAGTTTTGTTTTGCATTTCTCTTATTGCTAGTGATGTAGAACACTTTATCATATATGTATGGGCTTTTTGGACTTCTTCCATTGAGAAGTTTCTTTTTAGTTCCGTAGCCCATTTATTGATTGGATTATTTGTGGTTTTGGTGTTTAATTTTTTTGAGTTCTTTGTATAATCTGGATAGTAGCCCTCTGTCCGAGGTATAGCAGGCAAAGATATTCTCCCATTCTGTAGGATCTCTCTTGACACTCTTGACTAAATCTTTAGCTGAGCAACAGCTTTTTAGTTTAATTGCATCCCATTCATTTATTCTTGACTTTAATGCTTGGACCATAGGTGTCTTGTTAAGGAAGGCGGTGCCAATGCCTATGTCATGTAGTGTTGATCCTACTTCTTTTTCAAGAAATTGTAAGTTGCTGGTTTACTATCCAGATCTTTGAATCATTTGGATTTAATTTTCATCCAGGGTGAAAGGTAAGGATCCAATTTCAGTTGTCTACATATGGCTGTCCAATTTATTCAACACCATTTGTTGAACAGGCTTTCTTTCACACTATGCTTTTGCCCCCTTTATCAAATATCAGATAGTTAGAGGTATAGGGATTCATTTTAGAAACCTCTATTCTATTCCATTGGTCTTCAGTTCTATTTTGATACCAATAATATGCTGTTTTTATTACTATAGTCCTATAGTATAATTTCAGGCCAGGAATTGAGATACCACCTGTTTCTTCCTTCTTGCTGAGTAATGTTTTGACTATTCTGGGCCTTCTGTTATTCCACACAAATTTGAGGATTGCTTTTTCTATATCCATGAAGAATGACATTGGTATCTTGATGGGGATTGCATTAAATCTGTATAGGACTTTAGGTAGAATGGCCATTTTGTTTATATTGATTCTGCCTAACCATGAACATGGAATGTTTTTCCTTCTAGTCAGATCTTATGCAATTTCTTGTTTTTAATATTCATTAGTTTTTGTTGTAGAAGTCCTTAATATCCTTTGTAAGTATTTTATTTTTTTGGAGGAGAAGGTGAATGTGATAGATTTTCTGATTTCTTCTTCCATGGACTTGTTGCTGGAGTATAGGAAAGCTAATGATTTATTGGTATTGATCTTATAGCCAGCCACTTTGGTGAAATTGCCTATAAGCTCTAGAAGTCTTCTAGTTGAGCTTATTGGGTCTTCTGTGTATAAGATCATGTCATCAGCAAATAGAGACAACTTGACTTCCCTCTTTACCTATTTGAATTCCTTTGATTGCATTCTCTTTTCTGATAGCTGTGGCAAGGGTTTCAAGGACTATGTTGAGTAAGACTGGTGAAAGTAAACAACCTGGTTTTGTTCCTGATTTCAGTGGAAATGCTTTCAGTCTTTCTCCACTGAGCATGATGTTGGCTATGGGCCTGTCATAGATGGATCTTACATAGTTAAAGTATCTTCCCTTGATCTGTATCTTCTTCAGGGTTTTGAGCATAAAAGGTGATGATTATATGGTTTTTATTTTTAATCTGTATAAGTGGTGAATTACATTTATTGATTTGCGTTTGTTGAATCAGCCCTGTTTTCCTGGAATGAAGCCCATGATGTATTATCTTTTTAATGTACTTTTGAATCCAATTAAGTCGAATTTTATTAAGGATTTTTGCATCTATGATCATCAGGGAAATTGGTCTATAATTTTCTTTTCTTGATGAGTCTTTGTTGGATTTTGGTATCAGTGTTATATTTGCTTCATAAAAAGTGTTTGGTAGTGCTCCAACCCTTTCAATTTCATGGAAAACCTTATAGAGGATCAGTGTTAATTCTTCTGAGAAAATTTGGTAAAATTGTGCCATGTATCCATCAGGTCCTGGAATTTTCATTTTTGGAAGACTTTTGATTGCTGCTTTGATTTCGCTACCTGAGATAGGTTGATTTAGATATTCAATTTCCTCCGGTGTTAATATGGGGATGTCGTATGTGGCCAAGTAACTGTCTGTATCTTCCAGATTATCCAACTTGGCAGAGTACAAATTTTCAAAAAAGTTCGGATAATCTTCTGGATTTTGGTTGAGTCTGTGGTGATATCTCCATTTTCATTTTTGATTTTGTTCATTTGCTTCACTTCATTTTTCCTTTTGGTGAGGTTGGCAAGAGGTCTGTCAATCCTGTTTATTTTTTCAAAGAACCAACTGTTTTGTTGATAACTTCTATTTTTTTTTTGTTTTAAATTTCATTGATTTCAGCTCTGATTTTAGTAATTTCCCATATTCTATTAGCTTTGGGATTGGATTGTTCCTCTTTTTGCAGCAGTTTGAGTTGGAGCATGAAACTATTTATTTGGGTTCTTTCCTGATTTTTGATGTGTGCACTCAGTGCTATAAATTTACTTGTTAAGAATGGTTTCATACTGTCCCAGAGATTTTGATATGTTTTTTCTTCATTCTCATTCATTTCCAAGAAATTCTTGATTTCTGATCTCATTAACTCTTTTATCCATCCTTTGTTTAAGAGGGTATTATTCAATTTCCACGTATTTGAATAATTTCTGTTGTTTTTCTTGTTGTCAATTGCTAGGATCATCACATTGTGGTCTGACAGGATACATGGGATTATATCAACTTTTTTGATTTTTTTAAGGTTAACTTGGTGGACTAGGATGTGATCTATTTTAGAGAAGGATCCATGAGCTGCTGAGAAGGTGAATTCAGCCAACTTAGGATGGAATATTTTGTAGACGTCTTATAAGCCCAATTGATTAATAGAGTTGTTCAGATTGGAGATGTCTTAATTGATTTTTTGTTTTGATGATCTATTGTTGATAATGGTTTATTGAAAACTCTCAGTATTATTGTGTTGAGATCAATGAGAGGTGTAATGTCCTTGAGTATTTTTTACATATATTTGGGGGGGTTGTAATTGGGAGCATAAAGGTTAATTATCATTATGTCTTCTTGATGAATTGTCCCTTTTAGTATGATGTAGTATCCATCTTTGTCCTTTCTGACTAGTTTTTGATGCAATTAATTTTATCAGATCTTAGGTTTGCCATGCTAACTCACTTCTTTGGACCACAGGCCTTGTAGACATTTTGCCAACCTTTCATCTTCAGTCTGTGTCTATTTTTGAGTGTGAGGTGTGTCTCTTGTGGACAACATGTT
>PVKS010038073.1:0-18188 GCA_004027875.1 Aplodontia rufa
AGTTCACCAGTTCTTCGAACTGTGTTGAATTTGTTCTTAAATCTGTCCTTTTGATTCTAATTTCAAGAATTGAATTTTATCTGTTCCTAGGAGTTTGTTTCTTTTTCTGATATATTTGGAGTTTTGAAAATATTTCTATTTCCCTGCACATGTTATCAAACTTGTCTTTTAATTCTAGAAAGAGTAAATACAGTTATTTTGACATCTATATTTAATAATTCCATTATCTACTGTCCTTGGGTGGCCTATTTCTATATTTCTGCTATCTGTTGCTTCTGCAAGTTAGTTTTTTAAAATGATTCCTTGTTTCTATGTATATTTACAAATTGCTTGTTTTCCTTGGAACATTATGTATGGGAATTCTTTCAACCTAGGAAGAAGATGTGTTCTTTTGGAAATGTTTTACGTATGTTTCCACTAGAAGCATTACCTGAGGACCTGTCCAGGAATCACTGAGATTATTTGGACTACCTAAGTAATAGAGATTTGCACTCCAAACTGACTTAAAGATCAGTTTGTGAGTCCAAGTTCTCAGCAGTGATTCTTTCCCCATCTGCTCCTTCCCTAGATTTGAAACTTTTCATTTTTTAAAATTTATTTTATTTATTTATTTTTGCATTCCCCTGTAGGTGAAGGAAGAGTGTTTTGTTTTCCATTCACTTATACTGAAGTTGTAGGCCTTTGCAGTCTCAGTTCTGGAAAAGAACTATTATTAGATCATGCTCCATCTGGAGACAGTCTCTGGGCTTTTCACCTGTACCCCATGTGATCATGAAGATCAAAGCTGAAGTTCAAGGAGTTTTGCTAGTGTCCCCGCAGGGAACGTCAACTATAGGGATCCAATTAACTCTCAGTTCTTTCACTTAAGTTTGAGACCTAAGCATTATTTTCTCTCTAATTCATCAATGCACTTAAGAGATTTGCAATATTATATCCAGAACGTATAAGCCGTTTCCAGCAGTAGGATTCCTTCACATACATGTTTTCCACCTTACCGGAAGCAGAATCCACCCCCTCACGTTTTTACCAGTTCCTTCTGTTGTTTCAAATTTGGTACAATTGGTAACTTATATTAAAAAATTGATCCCATACACATCAGAAAAACATGGTAAAAGCACACAACTAAGTTATCCCTGGTAGAAAATGCCACTTTCTGTGCACCTGCACTAGCTGTGTAATTGCTTTGCAGCAATTGGACAACTACACTGCCCTTGCTCAGAGGGTAGCGTCAGACTAATTCCTCCCTGGTTCATATGGTTCGAGCCCTGTTCCCTCCATAAGGTCTATGGAAGCCTCAGCCTCTGGCTTGGCAGTGTCTAGTTTGAGGGGTGTCCACCCTAGAAGGGCAAGTGGAAAGTGGGTGGGGTGGGGATGGTGAGAAGTCAAGTAGAATCTTTGAGACCAGTTGAAGTTTTAACTTCAGAGAACAAATTCACAGAGCAAAGGTCTAACAGCTATCCTCACCAGAGACATTAAGAAGGATGAATCCTTTTTTTTTTTTTTTTAGAGAAAGAGAGAATTTTTATTGAGTTTTTCACATGGCTTTCATTGCTGTGATGTGGGTGCTGGGGTTCGAACCCATGTACTTGCACATTCTGGGCAAGCACTGTAACTGCTGAGCCACTGTTCCAGCCCCAAGAATGATAAATCTGGGTTATTTAAGCTTCCTTACAATTCTCTCGATCTCTTGACAGAGGATCCTTTCACCTAGACCCTACTGTTCCACCTATGACTTTCACCCATTTAGACACAATTTTTACTCTGCTCCTCCTCTGCTCTCCTTCCCTAGCCAGCTAATCATTTATCAAGGAGAAAAATTTCCCTCTATAAATAGGCATGCAAGTCTTCCTCTATGGAGCAGTTTCTGTAGCCTTTTGAGCAAGACAAAGCCATATTTGGAGTTTGGGGTTAAGGCAGTAGTTCCAAGATTTTTTTTTTTTGTCTTTGATTTCCCGGACCAGTTACATATTTAGAAAATTATAAGGACTTACAAGGAGTTTATTCACTTTTTAGTTTTGTAAGGAGAAAAGTTAAAAAAAAACACTATCAAATTAGTTTCATCTGTTGTATCGGATTGCAGCATAAGAGACCACCCCAAATGCAGTGGTTTAAAGCAGCACATGGTTCTGATACCTGGTGCTTCTTCCAGCTCTTGTCTGGGCTTGCTCACAGGAGCTGGACCTTCCCTTACATGCCTGGACCCTAAGTATGTACAGCAAGGGCCCATCTGTACGCAGTCTCTAATCTCAAGGGGTCAGCCAGGGCTTGTTCACATAGTGGCCAAAGGGTTCCCAGTAGCAAGAGAGAAAACCCAGCATTCAAGTCCTTTTCAGGTCCTTACATCATATTTGCTAATGTCCTGTTGATCAAAGCAAGTCACACAGGTGAGCTCAACTCAAGGGATGGCTAAATAGTTCACTCCTCCTGATAGAAGGGGCTTCTAAGTCCCATTGCCAAGGGGTGTTCCATGGGGTTGTATTTGTGACCATTTGTGCTGCCATCAGTATAATCAGAATTATCATTTCATAGAAAAAGAGCATCTTACCAAAATAAGTTAGGACAAAAGTCCCTAAAAATGTAATACATCTAGTTTTATTTAAAAAAAAAAAACCCACATTTTAAAAATGTGTTTTTTCTCCAATCTGTTATACCCTGGATTGGCAAAAGCTTCATTCTTGTAAGCACATTTTAGAGAACGGAATTTGGAACCATGATGTGAAGAAACTGAATCTGCCGACATTGCTTAGGGTTAGAGAAAAGGATGCGAACACAAGAGGAGAGAAACTAGAGAAAAAAATAGTGAGAGGTCAGGGAGTAGGTTAGTGGGCACAGGAATAATCAGGAAGAAGGGAAAAGTGGCAGATAGCTCAGAGTGGGGTTCAGCATGTATGTAAGAGAAACAATGGAGTTTTTTCCTTAGGACCTCTATGAATACCATTTGTATTGATTTTCTATTATTATGTAACAAATTGCCACTAATTTACAAATTTAAACAATGCCACTTATTATCTCGTGGTTTCTGTGGGTCAGGAATCCAGCTGTGGCTTGAAGATTGATCCTGTCCTCAAGGTTGCAGAAGCCCCAAAGCAAGGTTTTGGCCAACCCAGGCTCTTGCCTGGAGACTGGGGGAGGAATATACTTCTAGGCTCATTCAGGGTATTGGCAGAATCTAGATTCTTAGAGTTGTAGGACTGAGCTCCCTGTTTCCTTCTTGGCTATCAGCTGAGGCTGCTCTCTGCTTGGTTGCCATAACGTAGTATACCACAGGCTGGGTGACTTTAACAACAGATATTTATTTCCTCACAGTTCTAGAGACCAGAGATCCGTGTTCAGGTGCCTGCATGCTTGGATATTGGCTTCCCAATGGCTCCCTTCTTACTGTGCACTCACATGGCAGAGAGAGGAGTGAGAGAGCATGTTGCCTCTTATAAAGGCACAATTCTATCAGCCCAGGACCCCATCCTCATATCCTCATGTAATCCTAGTGACCTCTCAGAGGCTTCATCCCAGAATGTCACCTGGAGTGTCATAGCTTCAGCATATGAAGTCAGGGGAGCACAAACAAGTCAGTCCCTAGCTCTAGGCTACCTGTCTTCGCTCTCAGATGGCTGCCCCATCTTCAAGCCAGCAGGGGCTCCAACAAGTCCCCAGTGCTTCCAGCAGCCAAGGAAGACCGCTTTTTAAGGCTTGCATTATTAGAACATGCCCACCTGGATAAATCTCCTAGGGTTCCAGTCATATGTGCCATCTAACAGTGAGGCAGGGGGTCATCATGTTAAAGGTTTCAGTGTTGGGGCAGGACATCTTCCAAGGGAACAATTTTATAATTTCTGCTTTCTGCATCACCACTTGTAAAGAGAAAGTGGAAAAGTCAAGGAGACTTTTTCATGAAAAATCTAAATTGTGTCGTGGGATCATGACAGGATTATTGACAGATTCTTGTGGTATTATGTATAAGAAAATGCATTGTAAATAGAAGGCCCTCTAGGTCTGATGCCTCTCACAGAGGGATAGAAGGGAGGGGCTGACACAGATGCAGATGTGTGTGGCCTGTGACTGTCACCTTTACTACTGGGTGATGGGGGTGTTGGCTTCAAGCATTCCTCTCCTTTGAGAGGTTTTATTAATTACTGCCGCTAGGTGTCACTTACGCACTCAGAGCAAACACAGACTCCCTGAGACTGTTTCCTCTGTTGCTGAGGGTTGATTTGAGCTGAGGCCTGAACAGCCCCTAGTTTGTAGATTCCAGAAAGCTCAGCTTCCTCCCTGGGGATTTGGAAGCCTGGCGCAATCTTGGGGAGTCCAGCTCTTGCAGAGGTGTGAGCCCCACAATTACCCTGGGAAGAGCCTTGCCCTCAGCATAGCTGGGGTGGGAGAAAGGGCCTCAATGCTTTGTCATGCTTGACACATCTCCATGCTGATCCCATGGCCTGGTGCATGTTGGCGCAGAAGTGAAGTGTTTTCCCGCCCTGCCAGCCTCAGCAGTATAGTTTGGCACTCTCAAGACACAGGTAGATGGTAGAAAAATGCAGAAAAATCAGAATGATGCAGTTGACATCACCGTTGCTTTCAGGCTCCAGGGTAGTGTGGAATTGTTCATTGCAGAGGCTCCTGTGACATGTGGCTCTCAGGACCTGGACCTCATTTACTCTTGCTCTTCACTGGGTCAAACATGTGAACTTCAGATATAGTCAGGAACCTGGCACAAGCGGGCAGAGCCACTGCAGGAGATTTGAGTCCAGGACTGCACTGCGGCTGGTGGTTAATAGAATATATACACCTTGCAAAGGACAACCCTTTTGAAGAGCTGTCCTAAAGAAACTTAGAAAAAGAACAAATCTCTTTTTTTTTCTTTGCCTCTTTTCTTTTTCTTTTTTCAAGAGAGAATCCATTTTTAAATTTTTTTCAATCTGACCTTTGTTTCCCCAATACTTAGCTATGTGTGTGGGGCTGTGGTTTGAACCTGGGTCCTCATGCTTACAAGGCAAGTGCTCCAACCTCTGAACTACCACTCCAGCCCTCCCCAGCCCTTTTTATATTTTCTTTTGGGACAGAATCTTGCTAAGTTGCTTAGGGCCTTACTAAGTCGCTGAGGCTGGCTTTGAACTTGTGATCCTTCTGCTGCGCCTGGCTCAGACAAGAAGTTAAAAAGTTTATGTTATTAATTTATATCATTTCTATATGGAAGACACCGAAGTTTCAATAACTTAATGTTCAATGAGATATTTCAGTATTTTTTAAACACAGAAAAATATAAAGGGAATTTTTTCTTCCCTTGGCATATAACAACAAATTGGTCTTGAGAATTATTCCTAGAAGCTGAGGGCTACAACTTTTTATTACTTTCTCAGAAAGAAAGGGCATCAGAATATGAGAAAATAACAAGAAAACAAATTGTTTGTTTTTAATCTACCCAAGCAGTCAGTGCAAAAACTAAACCAAATAGAGCTAATGAAGACATAAAGTTGTTTGTGGGCATGCCCGGCATCTAGAGAGGCTACGAACCCCCTTAGGTCCTAGCCCTTCCCTGGGCTGACTCTTCTCTGGTAGAGCCCTGCTTCTTGGGCATACACCTTTTCTCTCTCCTGGTGAGTCTCAGTTGTATCCAGAATATTCCTGAAGTAGGGTAAACTCTACAATCTGTGGGTATTCCTATCCCTTTCCTTTACATAATTTATAATTGGACCCTGTCCCCAGATTCCTTCGTGTCTGCTCAGCCAGGACAGGCAAGAGTCAGTGTGTTTTTGTGTTAGAAATATCTGGCAATGAAAGAGATTTCCAGAGTCTGCAGAGGAATAAAAGTGATGTGTGGCATTTTTCAGGCAAGTCACTGGCCCTTCATCTGTATGAGGTGGACTTTCTCCTTTGTGTCTTCCTTCAACCACCCATTTCAAAAGTAGGAGTGGTTTTTCAAAGCCTTAGTTTCCTAGCAGGTAAAGTGGTCTAATTTCTTTCCCCGTGCTTAAAACTCCTAAGGGATATTATGAATCTAGAAAGAGATCATGTATAGTCATATGCTTATTAAACTATATTGCCTTATCTCATACCAGATACTGTCAGTGTAATTATAGCTTATTATACAGCTTTAATAAATCTATGAAGCCTAAATTCTATTTTTCCTTGAAATTACCATATCACATTCTGATAAAGAATTAGTTTTACCCTCCAATATGTAAGACCATGTGGAACAAATAAAAAAAAGAAAAAAAGAATTAATTTTACAGTCTTTTTAAAATATCTAATTGTATTTTGCTTCCTGACAGCAGTTTCCTGAGTTTTGTGATTCCATATGGAGGAAGAAGGGAGGGATAGCATCAAAACCGACTCTGGGGAGCACTTTTGCTCGTCTCTAAGATGGCATTTAATTGACAGTCTCTAGTCCTAGGAGGATGCTTACATCCTTATTCCGCCTGGTGTATGGGAGCACTTTGAGATAACTCCTTAATCATGTAAAATAAAATCTTTTAAGAGCAAAGGCCAGGGAAAAATATGCTTCCTGGCCTTAATGGTTACCGTATTTGTGCATGATGAAAGCTCTCCCTTGTAGGTCCCTTTTTCCTCCCAGAAAATTTGAGAATGTGGGTTTCATGGTTGAGTTATAAGAACACTTTGAGAACATAGCAAATCGAATCTCATTGCCTGAACATCCGTGAGTGTTGCAGTAGCTCCAGTACAGAGTGGCACCTGGCAGCAGCAGAAGGATCAAGTGTCACTTCAGAAATGGACAGCAGGCCAGGATGCTCTCCATCCGATGAGCAACCCAAACCCATGCAGTTACAAGATAAAACAAACCACTAATGAGGATGGATCACCTTTCTTTCACTAGTCAAAAATTTTTTTTCTTCTTTTTTTAAAGGAAGAAATGAAAATTGTGATCTCTCAAAAAAAAATTTATTTTACTCCAAAAATAGTCAGGATTAGAACTGTGTACAAAACACATCTTTAGCTGGTGATATATTAGAGAACCAGTTTTATAGGTTAGCATTATCCTTTTTTTCAAAATAAGTTTTTTATTTTCCCTCCCCCCAGGGCTGAGGACTGAACTCAGGGCCTTGCGCATGCTAGGCAAGCGCTCTTCCACTGAGCTAAATCCCCAATCCCAAAACAAGTTTTTGAGATGTAACTTTTTGCTCATATTATTAATTCATCCGATTTTTAGCCCATCCAATGTTTTTATTTAGCTTTCTTAAATTCTTATGAATTTCAGTGTGAGTCAATTGCTGCTTAAACTTCCCTGTGATAACATCATGTTAATCCAAAAGTACATACCTCGGTATAATCATTAAAGCAATTATCTAAAACAAAAGTTTCCTCTTTCAAATACTTAGGATCTTATTTATACTTAATGTAAAATTACTTCAAAAATAGAATTGTGCAGCATCCTAACATCAATCTATAAATATGATTTTAGCTTGAATATTGATATAAAATTGATTATCCCCTTATCACTCTTTCCCCCTCAGTGAATTTGTTCTTTAAATACTTCTACCTCGGTCTTGCTAGTCACCCCAATTTAGCCTGCATCACCTCTCTAGATGTATGATCAGCATGGGGCCCCTCAACAGGTGTAACCCTGGGAATTAGATGAAATATTAAATTCAGTTTGCTTAGTATCAGAGTGCTCCTAGTTTATAAGAAACTGCATATAATATTTTCATGTTCAGTTGTGTTGCAAGCTCATGAAGGCAGGGATCCATTCTGACCTCTTTGAGTTTCCTTTGTTTAATAAACATGCCTTAATGATATACAGAATAAGTTAGTAACCCATATACCACAGTATCCAGTACAGATTACTGTACGTACCACTACTAATTTACTGCACGTTAGTATGTCTTCTTACTTTATCACTTCTTTCTGTATCAAATGTTTTCATCTCTTTGGGCTGATGTAATATCTTTTTCAAATTGTTTTAAAGAGCCTAGAGCTAGAGATTTTCAACCAATTAGACCCAGCTCATTCTTTGATGACATTTTCTCATTCTTCATTTACTGTTCTGAAACGAAATTCAAAGACAATATAACTCTCTCTCTCTCACTCTCTCTCACACACACACACACACACACACACATATATATATAAAACTTTTTTAAAAATCTATATTTAAATACCTATCTGTAGTGTAAAAGAGAAGGGTAAGAAGAGTGATGCATGAGAAACTGCCCTAAATGTCAACCCTGTCCATGCTCTGGCACCCTCACCTGGGAACATGTGCTGACATAGGTGTATGTGTGCGCCTCTTGCAGAGCCACCATGACTGTGCCCTCCCCCAGCCCCAGGCAGACTGGTACAGGTGTGGGCCAGGTGTGGACTAGGTGTGACATTGCTCTCATCCTTAACATTTTCAGAATTGGTGATCAATTATTGTTAAAGCTCTAAACAGAACATAATCTACCTTTCACTTGACTTACAAACTAGTTGCATTCCTTGAAAATTTAGAAGACGTTAAACTTGTGCAAAAATAGTTTTGTTTATATTAAAACAGATTCTGAACTCACATTTAGACACAAATTTTCCATCTACATGAATGTCAAGAGGAGCAGAGCATATGAAAGTCCGGTGGGACATGGGACAATTCTGTATTTTGCAGGACCTCCACACTTTGCAGAGAGAGCATCAAGCAATTCTGTGTCCTGCCCATGAAATGTCAGGAGCAACCTAACATCCCCCATCTCTGGATACCAAAAACATCCCACAGAGTTTGAAAAAGCCCATCCAATGAGTAGCACTATTCTAGAACATTTAGGATACATGGTGGTACATTTGATTCTGTTTTATTGAAGAGTATAATTATTATAGAAACCTACCTGATAGAGCCACTGTCACGGTGAGTAATGATCATTATCTTGCTACTAGACTGTTAAGGGCCAAGACCACATCTTACAGTGTCCAGAGATTCCAACACACTATCAGGCAATTAATTGGTGCTCAATAGTTATCTGCTGAATGAATAAAAACTTGGAGACATCTACCCTATTTACAGAGGAACTGGTATCACTTTCATTAGTACATACAATTTTTTATCAAACTTCATTGTTAAGATATCACTGTTAAGCTATTATATTCTAAATTGTACAAATCTAGAAAATAACCAATGATATGTGCCTAGTGGAAGCAGGTTTTCTTTATTGTTGAATTTTTAGTAATATTATTTAAATGTCCCACATAAGGAAAGGGATGCTAGCAACATTTTTATAGACATTGTGGCTTTTTTCTCTCTTTTAAAAAAATCTCTTCCATTATAATAATACAACTATCAAGAACATCTTGGGTATAGTAAAGGAGAGATAAACAATAAAGACAATCTCTGCCCCCAAGAATGTTATTATCCATTTGGAGAGATGCTCTGCATGTCTAGAACCAATAATGTTAATAACCAAGTGACCTGTGGAGTGGTGACATCATTAAATACAGTAGGAGACTAGAGAAGAGATTATAAATTATCAGGATAGTCTCATATCAAAGGCTCATAGAATAATGGGACTTTAGTGCCATGTTAAGCGATAAACTAAATTTGAATGAATTAGTAAAGAGGATCATGTCATAGGCAAAGGGAGAAAATGTAACAAAGTTTCAGAGATGACCCTTAGCATGATAGCGTGGAGGGGAGGCACAGGGACCAGGGAGGATGGTGTATAGGAGGAGGGAGAGTTTTCCTGTTGGGGAAAAATGTGTGCAATGTTGGTTGTCTGAGCAGGACCAAGCTGAAAGATTATTTAATTTTGATGAAAATTACTTTAAAAGACTTAATATTCATTTCATGATACATTTAAAAAACTTATTCTCTTCAGAATTTTATTTGTTGATTTCCTTATTTTAATTACTAAAAATGAAATGTTCATGGTCAGATTTTGAATCTTAGTAGTCACATAAGTAAGTATTACTGTATCATTTTACTGTTATATATTATGATTTTTTTTATTGCCTTGGTTTAGTTAACTAATGTTAGCAAAGACAAATACACATAAAGGAAGGCTGTGTGCTGAGCAAAACTTGAGTTGCAATCAAGAATCACAGGTTTGCCTCTTAGTCAATAACCTAACTCTGATGAACTCTAGTTTTCCTGTCTTTAAAATGGGCATAATCCCTCATTCATGCACATGCACACAGGTCTGAGTTAACTGCAATAATGGATGTAAGGTAATACATTATGTAGCCCATAAAAAGCAGTTAGTGAATGTCCTTTATTGGGTTAAGATAAGGTATTTACCCCAGTAAATGTAGGTACAATTTGTGTTTAGCCATGGAATTATTAAAGCTTATAAAAATTAGGGATGGGGGGAAGAATCAATAATGTAGCTTACTTTTTACTTCCCAAAGAAGTGAAATAATACTTATGCAATCATTTAATTCTGGAAAATGCACAATCTTTCATATATATATATATATATACATATATATATATGTATATATATATATAGAGAGAGAGAGAGAGAAAGAGACAGAGACAGAGAGACATTCATAATAAGTGCCGTTGAGTTCTCTGAACTTAAGTTTCTTCATCTAGTAAATTCACACAACAAGTTCATGGAGTTATGAGGATTAAACAACATGATGCGTGAAAAGTACCCACTATACTGTCTATTTCCATCTTTACTACAGTCCCAAGTAGTATGTGTTATTAATTCCCATTTTTATATGGGTAGGAACTGAGATGCAAGGAAGGTAAGGGACTTGCTCAGGATTTCCAGTTAGCAAGGTTGGACTTGAACAGAGACCCTTCTAATCCAAAGCAAGTATGTTGCCCCCATGCCAGTGCTTCCTCTAGCCTTTGTAATGTACTAGGACAACCCTTTCCTTCAAATACTCCTTAAAAATGATTCATGCAATAGTTTGGAAACCACTGGGCAGAATAATCAACACTGCCCGAGAACCAGATTTCCATAATATAATACAGTCCTGCTTAGACCTGCCCATCCAATGATAAAGAGAAACAGGAAACAGATAAGCTGTTCACAGCAACTCCTCTTTATTTTCATAGCTCACACTGAGAGCTGTGTGAGTAGGGTGGGAAATTTGACTGTTAGGGTTTATTCAGTGTAGTCTACCGTTCAGTATCAATCCCTGCTTTCTGGGACTGTAAGCATGTTTGATTTATCATCATCTATTTCATAGCAAGTTTTTAAATCTGGTTGCCAACCAATGTTAGTAGTGTCTTTGGTTTCACTGAGAGTGATAATATTCCCTATGATGGTAAATATTTTGGAAGTTCAGCTAGAATAGGAACAAAGGTACTGCAAACCTAGACATATGTTGGGTTGTAGAAGTTGCCATTTTGGATCTATATGTAGTATTGCTCTTGGAACATGGCAGAATTTTAGCAAGTTGGAAATAAAGTTTATGGGAGCAGACAAATGTTAAACATCTGCCAAAGTGAATTATGAAACAAAACTTGTATTTACAGGAAATGTTTGTGCTCTTCAGTTACCTAAACTGTGCCATGCTTGGTATTTCTGAGCTATGTGTCAAATCTAACATCTTGACATTGACACTGGAACTTACATTCTTCTATGAAATGGAAGCAGTAGGGTGTCATGTCCTTTTTACTCTTTTGCATTCAAAGACAGGCCTATTTTTTTTAAAATCTCTGTAAGGTAGTCTGTTGATTTTTTTTTTTTTTTTAAACTGAGTTGCTGTGAGAAAGCGTACAGGCTCATCTGCTGGCATAGAGTTTCTGCCAAAAGAACCTTTGGACCAACAACAACAAAATTCATGAGATTCCTGTGAGTTTCACTGTGTTCTTTGAATGCTGGCTTCTTTCAAGATCTATGGGCAGCCACAGGCACAGCTAGAATCAGGCACAGCCAGAATTCACCATCTGCTGCTCCTCTTGGGAGTGTGAGCAGATGATAATTTTTAATATTATTAATTATTCATCACCAGACATTTATTAAGAACCCACAGTCTTCTACTCTTGGAGCTCATGCTCTGAATTAAACAAGCATAAGAAACCAAACTGGAATTAAAAGAAATGTCGATCTCCTTTTAAAAAAAAAAAAAAAAAAAACAAGAAGAGGGCCTGGAGCAGTGGCTCAGTGGATATAGTGCTTGCTTGACATGTGTGAGGACGTAAGTTCAAACTCTAGCACCATGTACACAACAAAGTCTCAGCAACAAAGGCCATGTGAAAAACTAAATAAAACTGATTCTCCCTTTCTCTCTCTCTCTCACTGTCCCTCTCTCATCAAAAAACAAAACAACACGAAGAGCTGGCTTTTAAGAAAACAAATTACACTAAACATTACTTAAAATGTAATTTCTGTCTTAGGAGGTACAATGGGCAGATGATATATTCAGGTTGAAGAAATGCAAACTGTTAAGTGCAGAGCCCTGGTACTTTGACTAGATTCCTTAGATGAAAACAGATCTTTTAATATGGACCTTTTCTATGATGAATACTTAGGTATTCATCCATACGAGTAAAATCAGATAAACAAAATTCCAACTTTGGAAAGGACTTTCAATTAGCCTAACTGTGCTCTCTGCAAGAGACTTCCCAGAGACCTCCTCATAGTAGACATGCACAGCCTCTGCTTGTATACCTCCACAACGGGAAACTCACTGCCCCCGAAGTTGATTAACCCACTCAGGGTATTTGTGCTTGTTCTGTAGAGTGTACATGTAGCTAGAGGTATCTGACAGTAAGCAACACATTTAACAAACAAGAAAATTATAATACATCAGAGTTTATTGCATTTTTCAGATGTGTTGTTGTCTTAAAGTTTTCCTTTTTATTTTGTTTCATAAAACAATTATTGAGGAGTTTGAAGAAAGTGCTCATTGCCTGCTCCAGCCACTTCATTCCCAAACTATGCATTCCTAGTTGGCTAGAGGGTTGCTCATATGTGTTAGTTTGCTAGGGATATTTCAGCAAAGTACCACACGTTGGATGGCTTAAACAACAGGCATTTATTTCCTTCTACTTCTAGAATCTGGGAATCCTGGATCAAGTGCTGTCAGAGGTGCTTTCTCTTAGGGCTTTTCACTTACTAGTTGATAACTGCCAGTCCCTGTGTCTTCACATGGTCTTCTCTGTGAACGTGTCTGTGTCCTAATCTCCTTTTATGAAGACTACAAGCATGTTGGATTAGGGCCAATTTCATGACTATATTTAACTTACCTCTTTCTAGGCACTATCTCTAAATACAGTCGCATTCTGAGTACAGGAGGTTAGTAATTCAACATATTGTTTTGAGGGGACACAATTCAGCCCATAGAACCTATCCCTTTTCATTTGGAACACATAGAAACGGGAGGATGACTACCTGGGAAGATTCAGGCAGGACTGTCCCATCCCACATTCTAGACGTCTAGATTACCTCCCGTAGCCCAGCATTGTTGAACGTCAGTGAGTTTTACAGTCAACAAGAAACCCCAAGTCTTTAAACGATTTGTTTTCAGTCATGTCTTCTCCATCCTTTGCATAGTATATTCATTTATTCAAGCACCTGTCTCACACCAAGCATGGAGCCTGGGTATGTATACATCAGGGACCAAGCAGACACTGTCCCTGCCTTTTGGGGAGCTTAAAATATATCAGTGAAGGTTGCTAGTAGAAAAGGAAAATAAAAACGTGACTATATGTGCTATGGATTGAATGGACACAAAAGCAATATAGGAGGCACCTGCTTTTGATAGTTACTTTGGGGGAGGGGTGTCAAGGTGCAATACCCTGCCCCACCCATTCCTATGCAAGATTCTGGAGGTCATTTATTATTGTTAATGCCCTCTTTTGCTTTTTTGCCGTTGACAGGTATGATACCTTTGGCTTCATGCAAATCATAGCTTAAAATGTGTAACAGGTCAGAACTAACAGTATCTATCAGCTGCACATAGCTGAATTTCTAGCTTTCACACATGAAGTGGCCTGTAATTAGAAATATTAATAAGGTTAAAAACTGCCCACTCCAAATGTATTGATGTGGGATTTTTGAAATGAGGCCAGACTCTCTGCTCCCGCTGGCAAATGGAGTTTGGGGCGACTACAGATTCCAGCAGCCAAAATAGCCCCTTTCTAACGTTTGCAAAGTGTTAGCAGCTCCCCAACTAAGAGCTGGGTTTTCCTCCGCTATAGTTGAGTGGTGAGTTGCAGCTCTTGGTGTGGAAATTCACCCCAGGTATTCGGCACCGATCTTCTGGGTTCTTGTCTTGCAAATTTAAAGAATAAAATCCATGGACAGCTACAGAAAGGAAGAGTAAAAGGAGTAGTATTTATTTAAGGAAGGAGAGCAGAGACTCCACAAAGCAGGATACTGTCTAATGTAGGTTAGGCCGGGGATTATATTGGTTTGGGTATGAGCCTTGTTTAAGATGGACGTGAAGACGGCAATGAGAAAAGAACTATCACCATTGGTTAAAGTCTATGTAAAATAGGCTTTGAAACTGAGCACCAAAGTCTTTGGTTAGTTTATGTAAAGCAGATGGCAAATTCTTTCTAGTTCCCAATGGTCTCCACCCCTACTTCTTAGTTTTCCCCCTCCAGGACAAAGGAATTGCTCCCTTAGGTGAGCCCCATGGTCTTTTTGCATTTGAAGGCCCTGAGCATAACTGTCAATCACTCTCTACTGGCCAGCTTCTAGGTGTGGTTGAATGGGGCCCAGGGTCCTAACTACCTAGCCATTTTACTCTCTCTCCTAAAACTGTCTAAGTATCACTAGCTGAGTTTTAAATGTTTCCCTGGTTGTGTCACGTTTATTGCAAAAGGCCTTTCAAGTTCTCTGCCTGATGATTCCTAAAAGGTCAAATCCATTTAAAGCGTTTCACTCGCTGTGTGGGGAAATGTAAGTTGTTTCCAATCTAACCAAAGAGAACACCATTTGCAAAACAGAATGCCAGGGATCAAAGGTGATATCCATCAGCTCCTTTTAAACATCCCCAAGCTGCCCCCGCAGGCCCACTCCAGCCACCTGAAGTAGTGTAGGTTCATGACCAGAATTTACCCAGACCAGCTCCTGTGGCTTCTTTCTCCCTTACCTTGAGCATCCTTGATTTTAGAGGCCAGATCTATATTTGCTGCGCTGGTTCAACCTGGTCCCCCACACAAACAGCCCCCATATTTGTTTTACCCCGTTGTATCCAAAGTTTTTGTAAAAGGTTCTGCAGATCCATTGAAATGACTAGCTGGGGTAGGGGATGTTTAATTAAATTGAGAAAACTGGAGGTTGGGCCACTTCACCTTGACTGACCACCATATGATTACTTACCTACCCAGAGGCTGTAGGAGCAGAGAAGTGGAGAAAACAAAATGTTTTTGGAGACAGTCAAACTTGTCCTTCAATCACAGTCTGCCACAGTTGTTTATGTGGATAATACTTGACATTAATTTACATGCGAATTTGGCATATTATATTAAACAATAGAGAAGGTCAATTAATTTGCAACAAAATTCGTTCATTCATTTATTCATTTCCTTACTATTCCTTGAGCATCTATCACTTGCCAGGCATTGTTATGGGTACTAGAATTACAGCAGAGAGTAACATCCACAACATCCCTTTCCTTGCAGATATTATACTCTGGTGAGGGTGGAAGATATACTATGAATATACAAGCATTTTTTCATTCAGAGACTGAAACACACTTTGAATAGAATAAAGCAAGGGAGAGAGGTTACAGTTATATCTAATTAAATCTTAAGTTATATCTAATGGTCAGGGAAGATCTTGTTGAAAAAAAAGAAGGGGCTAATCATGCGTGTATCTGGGGGGAGAGGGGAGGGTTTAGGCAGGAGGAGGAGCTAATGCAAGGGCCCTGGGCTCAGCTCATTCAAGGGCAGGCAAGGACTTTTCCTTCATTGCTGGTGTTTCAGAAAGTCTAACAAAGAATCAAATTATTCCTTGCTATCCTTGCCCTATTTTGTTGTCATTACTAAAAGTACATGAGAGAAGAGTGTTTTTTATTCTACCAAGTCTATGTTCTTAACCAGCTCAAGAATTAATCATGTGTATGTGTGCGCATGTGTAGGAATGTATACACACATATAGAAGCTTGTTTTATAAACTAAGGAGAGAAGTTGAGACAAGCATTTGTAAATGCTTGAATGTGGGAGTGTGGGAGGTAGTAGTCTACCTGATATGAACTCCCTCTGAGTCCATTATGCAGTGGGTTATTAGTGATCAATCCTGCCGGCGCTATTATTTTCATGCTGGGAAAGGGCCAGCATAGTTTGGAATCTGAATGGGAATTCTAATTCTTTACAGATTTCCCAACACCTACATTTCACTATCCCATGGTGGCAGATGGTTTAACAGACAAACCTGGAGTGAGGTGGCTTCCTGAGGCCAGCCTTAGTTTCAGGCATAGTTGGCTTACCCGAGCAATTCTTAGTCCACTTCTCAGCACTGTGCATCCTGAGAAATGTCAGGGATTGGGTGTTTTTTTGGGTTTTTTGTTTGTTTTTTGGTCACAAAGCAAATAACCCTCTGTTTCTATGTGTTTAGTTGTGCCTGGCCCTACAAGGCAGTCCCAGTCAGGAGCAAAAGAGTGCGGGTGACCCTGAACTCAGCTCATGCAATCCCAGCCGGGCCATGACTGTCCACCAGGTCATCAGTTACCTATTAGGACACCACAGACTTGTGGTTCAAGAAGAGCAATCAATCATCCAGAAGAAATGAATGAAACCCAAACTACATCATGGTTAGGTTCTCTGAAATGCCACCAACATAACTTGAGAGTAAAGTTTGCAGACATAAGAACCATCTTTGGGTTTATTCTTTGATTGTAACCATCCTATTTAAATGCCTTGCTTTCTCCATCTCTGAAATTCAAAGACATTGTGGACCTTCATGTGATGTGAAGGTGTATTAATTAATTAACTAGCATCAAAGTTAGACATCTTTGTCTGGTTAGGGCTACTTCTTTGTTAACAATCAGCTAGGTAAGCATGTTCCAGGAAAATTAGCCTTGCAGTTGACAAGTGTTTGGAGAGCATTTTAAGATTTCATGGGTCATAGCCTGTACCTGCCCCATTGTTTTCTAAGAGTTGAACATATGGCATTTAAGAAATTTTTGTTACAATGGCAGACTTCAAAACTAATCTCTAGAATGTACATTTCTCAAATTGGGTATTTTAATAAAAACAGGATATTCCATACTGTCATGTGATTTTTAGCCTGTAGTTTATCTAAAACAATTAATTGTTCTCCTTTCTATTATTTCTGTAGATTTCTACAGAAAATCACTTGACAGATGCACACTAAACAGAATATGTTTTACGAATTTAATATATTGAAAGGGATGCCCTCATACCTATTGCTTCTGTGTTCATGCACAAAATAAACCTCATGCTTGAATTTAAATTATTATTAATAATTATTTATTCAACTACGAGTTTGTAGAATTTCTTATGATCTAGGCACTGCTCTAGATGGTGGTAACTCAGAAACAAGAACAACCTTCTACTTCCTCCAAAGGGTTCACAATTTAGTGGGGATAAAGACAAATAACTACTAATTACAAGACCATGTAACAAGTGCTGCTGTAGCCCAGATGAAGGGCATTTCTCTTCATCTGGGGAAAGTCAGAGGAATGGGTGTGCAGTGGGATTGGAATTAAGACAAAATAGAAAACAGAATGTACGGTGCTAACCCTGACATTGTAGAGCAGCACGATGCTTTGGGGAAGTGGCAGGCAGCCCCTTTGGCTGAAGGACAGAGGTTGCATGAGGTTACAGAAGTAGGAAGGGGTCTCGTATAACAACCACAGCATTGTGGAGGACCAGAAGACTACTGAGAAGACAATTGTGTTGAGCCAGATGAAGGATGACAAGCTCCTTATTTAGGCAATGATGGTGGAGATTAGGATGAAAAGACAGATCAGAGGAATACTTAACAGGTAGAATCAATAGGGCTTGCTGAGTCTTTGGACATGGGTGTTGGGGGGCTCTATTGTCCCCCCCCGGGAGCCGATCAGGAGGAGGGTGAGTGCCCACGGCTGGAACCCGGGTCCCCCCTCGTCCAGGGACCCCTTCCCACACACAGCTGATGGCAGCTCGGAATCCGTTTATTACTAAGGCACATGGGTTTTTATATATGGAGGAGGGGAGACAGCCAAGGAATCAATAATCCTTCTAAGGGAGTTGCCAGGGGTTATGCAGATTTTGAGTACAGACAAACAACTAGGTAGGGAACAGCCTGTGGTTAGCACATTCCAACACATCCTAACTCTTTGCATAAGAATTAGGAAGCCTAGCA
>PVKS010038074.1:0-18184 GCA_004027875.1 Aplodontia rufa
AGCCACATTTAATTTTCTCCAGACTCTACTTTTAATTATATTCTGTTTAATCTCAATTTTCCTTCTCTTACCTTAAGTAGACTGTACAGCTTCCTGTTTCTTTTCAGTTATTAAGATTCAGTTCTGCCCAAAGCTTTAATCTCAGATCCAATTCACATCTCACTGCCTCCCCTTCCTTCATTAGGTACAAATCCCAACCAGAAGTGAGAAAGAGCAGATTACTCTTTTCCTCTTCAACTCCAACTTAGAGCCTATGGAGATGTGGATAGCGGAAAGTGTCTTTGCTGCTTGGACACCTTGGAGAGGAGGAGGAGGAGGATGATGATGATGGTGGTGGTGGTGCGGGTGTGTATGTGTGCATGTGTGTGTGTGCTTTGTTGGATCTGAACACTGTTCCTGGTGTGTTAAGAGAAGGCTGGCAGCCTGTTCCTCTGTTTTCAACCCTCTTTTCATTTGGGATATCTCCACCATTGGACTGAAACTTTTTGGGTAGCGAGATGCCTGCCTCTTTCTTCAACCCCAGTGCTCCTTCATGGGGAACACCACAGTCCTCTGCTGAGGTCCTCATCTGTGTGCTCTAACAGCACCACAGGTCAACAGTCTTGGTCTCAATTTCCATTCTCCTCAGCTCTACAAAACTCCAGAAGAAAAGCAGGCGCAACGGTGCCTTCAGTTGTACATACCCCCAAGCTATGCAGGGCCACATTTTCTCAAGAACTCTCACCATTTTCCAAGTAGGTGAGGTTTTAGGTTCTTAGCTCAGAAAACAATGAGTTGAAGAACAACATGCAAATCTCCTTTTTTCTGGCTTCTTCAATTTTTACGAATTCTGTCTCCTCAATTGGGTATGGAGGGAAGAACATCTTTTTTAAGAACCAAGTTCTCCATGAGATTATAGACCACCAAAGATCAGCTTATATGTACTATGGGAGAGAGAAGGTAGAGTAGAGGGAACGTGAAACAGGTAAAAGACATCACGGGTGCTGCTTGAATATGACAGTTGTTCAGCCAGCTAATAAGGGGACATGGTGGCATGGATGCTTTCTGGTACCAACAGCTGGTATCTTTCTTTGGAACCATTGAAGAGTTTACTATCATGGCTTGTTTATTTACTTCTTTTGCTTTCTGTTGTATCTTTATTTGTTCTTATATATCTTAGTGAGTGGTAAGTTCACAGGGGTACTTCATAAGGCAGCGGTAGGGAGGAGGAAATTGGGTGTTAGCAGGAAGACCGGTTGGGAGAATGACTGAAACAGCCCTGGAAAAGAAAAAGTGATTCTCTGAATTAATCTGCATTTAATGGCAGTAGGAATAGTGGGAATAGCATGTTTTAAACAAAAAAAAATGTTATTTCATTCTCCCTGGGCCCATATATAATGACTTTAACTTACATAAAGTTCTATCTCAACTGATATCACTAGCTGCTTATAGCCAGGTTTTATAGAATACTTAATTGCGCTAGGTTCTATGGTCAGGGTTTTACAAAGATTATGTAATTTAATTATTATTACAATACTTGTGTTAATGTGTCAGTATGTCCCTTTGACCAAAAGAAAGCTGCATCACAATCTAAACTCCACAGTTTTTAAATAGTTATATTATCTTTTCTAAGTACAGAAGATTTTTAGCTTAAACTTTGGAAACACTGCCCCTCTTAAGACATTTGCTAATTCATTAACTGGCTAATCAAATTATAAAAATAATGCTGATTAATTGGCATGAATACAAATACTCTGTGTGCTTTGAGGTACTGAAAGGAGCAACAGGAATTATAATGACAGCTGTCTGCTTCAGTCTCTGAATTGTCCATTTCATTCGTCTTTATGTTAATTCAAGTACCTTTTTTAACACCTAGATCTAATAAAGGACATTATAAATGTACTTCTACTCCTGGTTGACTTTGTTTACCTACCATTTGTGTTTTCTTTTAAAATAACCTTTTGCGTATGATTCTTCACACTTGGAAAATATTATGATAAGAAAAATCAGAACCTTTTTAGAGAAAGAATAGAGACAAGTACAATTCTTTCAAAAGACAAGCAAAATGACATGCTTTAAACAATACTACTGTTTATTTCTTAACTATTATTTTGTAGCCCAGGCAATATGTAATAAAAAACATTTCATGTAAAAATTCACCTTATCATGTGCTTTTAGGAAGAGTTAAAATATTTAAATATTCTCATATTTATTTTAGTTTTTATAGAGAAAAATTGACTTGATTGTATATATAAAGAATGCAAATTAACATGTTGTTTTCTTTCTTTTGTAACAAGACTGTTTTTATCTCATGCCTTTAAGTCCTTCTTAAGCTGCTAACCCACATATCCAAGTGTTTCTTGGCTCTCAGGAAAAAATCTGTGGCTGCTTCCAGAGACCAGAAACAACATCCAAAGTGGACCTCACCAGTTATTGTCCTCCCTGTCCCCACCCCTGCTCCTCTTCTGGTCTTAGTGAATGGCTTCATTTCGTTTCTCTCAACCTGGAAATAGAAGCACTATCCTAAACTTCTTTCTTCCCTCTTCAACCTACATGAGTTCATTCACTGTCTGTTCATACATCTACAGAGAACATCAGGAATCCATCCATTTCTTTCCATCAGAACACCACTCTTCTAGGTCAGGATACCCTGAGGAGTTCTCCAAGTCATCTCAGAAGCCTCTGCATTGGTTTTTGGTCTTGATCTTGCCCATTCAGTCCATTCTTTATTTTATATTAGTTGGAATGATCTTTTTGATTTAAAAAGAAAAAAAATCTGGTCATGTCTTCCTCCTGCATAAAAACCTTAATTGTCCCTCTAGTTTTTTCAAGTTCTTTCTCCACTCTTGGATATTTATGAGGGGTGTTTCCTCTTCCTGAACATTGTTGCTCACCGTTTTTTAGCAAACTACCTCCTGCTTAGCCCTAAGTTTTCATATAAAAACATCACTTTTTTTCAAGAAAGGCTTCAGTGATCCAATGTCTGGATAAATGTACATCCCACGTGTCTCAAAAGCACACTGTATTTCCCTTTTTAGAGCATTTGTAGGTTATGTTTTAAATCCTACTTTCCAGGAAGTCAATGACTCTTAATGCACTTAACCAAGTACTTGAACTATTTTATGGACTCAACAAATATATTTTAATTAAAGGATGAAGAATGAATCTTAGCATTACACCTACAAGAAATTATCTGCTTTTCACAAAGAGCTACCCTGCTGTATAATGATGAAATTAAACTCAATATTAATGATTAGCTTCCTATATAAATTAATCCCAATCCTTTTAAAAGAGACAATAGCAGAAATTTAAAAAATTAAAGGCAGCCTTAGCACATACAAGAAGAAAAATAATATTTGAAATCATTTCAAACATTGAAACATTGTAATGAATTATTCTTATTTAATTAAGGAAACTTACGAGAACAGTCCATGTGCCTAGCACCATATTTCATACTACAGTATTTACAAAAGTAGATATTTTTATAGCCATTTTCATCACACTATTTTACTTGTCTGTCCTAGCCTCACAGGTCTGTTTTCTGTTTTTTGTCCCTTGACTAAGCAAGGCATGCCCTTACCTGAGAGTTTCATACTAGGTACTCCTTCTACCTGAAAACTCTTCCCTCTGCCTGGAACATTCTAATTTCATTCAAGTATCTTCTCTAAGATCATCCTTACCTAAGCAAGATATCTAAATCATAAAATAAGAGATAGCACACTTCCTAGTTCCACTACTCTGTTTTTCATCTATAGAACTAGCCATCGTCAGATTCACTATCTAACCTACTAACTATGTTTCTTGTGTGTTGTTTGTCTGATCCAAAGATATAGCCCCAACAGGACAGGGATTGTTATTTTTATTGTGGATGTTTTTTAAATAATGTATTTCCAGCACCCAGAAGAATGCTTAGCATAGGCTCAGTACATAATTATAAAATTAAAGAAACTGTCATATCACTATCATTAGGTCATGGTAATTTTTATAAAACAATGAAGTATATGAGTAATTTCTGGAGCAAATCATATTAATTTAACAGCCAGGGTACTTTTTTTTCTTATCCGCTATTGGAAGATTCTTGCTGTCTGGGAAATCCCCACCTCTCTCTTTCCAGCCCCTTCCTCTCTTTACCTTATAACCATGGGCTGCTGCGTAAAGAATGTGTTTTTTCACTTATTACTTTTATCTAATTCCTTTGTAGTAAACTTTATATATTATATATATATATACATATTATATGTTTACATATATGCAGACATATAAAAATATGTGCTACTAAATATGTACTACTAAAGTTTTTTTATTTGACTCAGCATGGTTTATCTTATTACTTACTTTCAGAAGGCAACACTGAATTAAATTGTTTCCAAATAATTAGAGGATGTAGTTATCAGAACTGTAACTAGCCAATTAGCAATCACATATACTGAGTTTACATTTTTCTCCTTTCCATTTTTTTAATGCCTCTTCTATTATTTTCTTCCAAGAACAAAGGATGATTTCGATATTTGTTCTCCTGATGTTCCTTTTTAGAGAAAGGGGATTCATTTATATACAAAACTACCTTAATTTCCATATTAAAAATGAGTATAGCTATTTACACAAAAAAGGCTGGATATTTGGACATTTGCGACTAGATGAAATCAGCTAAGTGAATCATCTGTTTCTAATTAATAAGATTAAATGATGGCAACAATCATCCATATAACATTTATTTCTCATATTCTTTTGTTAATTTGCATTTTACTTAATGAACATCATGAATCTTTTAATAGTAATAGTTGTACTGCATACCCTATTTCTATTTTTTAGCTAGGCTTCTAAGATTTGAAATTAGAAGAAAATATTTATCCACTTACTTCTCACTTTACAAATACTGTATTTGTCTTGGCCAAAAGATGGTTGCCACCTGTTCTACCTATAGGAAGCCAAAAATGTCGACTCCAACCAATGATTAATAGTGATAAGCAGAAGGAAAAAGATTGAAATAATTCTTGGACAGTCATATTTTACTCAAAATAAGCAAGTAGCATTCAATCATGAATTTTTATTGAATTAATTAAACTTTAAAAATATTTTACTAGAATTTTTTTTAAAAATTCATAATAATATTTTTGGAATAAAGGCTTAAAATTCCAAGTTTCCAAAAATAAAATCACATGTGCTCCAGCAACTACTAACATCAGTAACATACATTCTCTGGGGTAGAGGAAATGTTCGATGATGTGTGATCATGTTAAGAGAATGAATTATAGAAGACATCAGCGGAAATCAATTTTTCATAGCCATCAAAGGTAGGTAGAAGTCATGGAGAAAATTGGGTAAGCTTCTATTTGATAGACAACATCAGGGTAGATATAGATAAGAAACTGAAATTCCTCTTTTCGTCAGACTTCTGCCACTCTCTGAAAAGGGTCCATAATTATAACAGGACACAGATACCTGCTTTATTTGTCCCTGCAGTGTAAGTGACTGAGCTTGGCTTTTATGTGTTTGGCCAAGAGAAACCCCCAGAATAATCAACAAGAAGAACGGTGATAGGGATAGATCTGAATGTTATCTAGATGCTATCTAGATCTTGCTAGATGTGGTTACTGAAGGAATTGCAAGGATGAATGCTTTTAAATATTCGTCTTTACCTACCAAATACCATGCTGTTCAGCTTAACTTTTAGATCACCGTCATTTCCATACAGGGTGAAAAATGATCAACTGTTTCTCATTTCAGTCGCAACCCTGCTGGGCTATTTGCTGTTGGACTTTCTGTCTGCATGAGTGAATTTTCTTGCAGGTTAAAAGACTGAATTCCCTCTTTTCCTCTCCCTTCGACCCTAAGCCTGCAGGGCAGACAGACAGAAGCACACATATGATTAATACAGCACAGCTGCAAGAGTGAGTCATTTGCATATGTATTAATAGAGGCAAAAAAACCCTCAACAACAATTAAATTATATACAGAGACATTCTGCATACTAAAGAACATATGCAAATAGGCCTGAAAACGTGCAGCCAACATGTTCTCTGACTTTTCCAAGTCCATATGGGATAGAGTCAGAGCCCAGCAGTTTTCCAGAATCCCTTTTAAGGAAGAACCTGTTAAGAGCGGCCTCCAGAGTTATTACCACCCCTAGGGTTCCCAGGAGATGGGTGACATTTGGACAATGGAGATAGAGCAACCAGTATCGTTTTCGTGCTATTTCTGTACTTTCTTGCTTTCAGAAGTTTCATGGTGTCATATTACATGCAAATAAAAATATCAGTATATGTGCTTTTCCAGCACCCATTTTCACTGTTATGACCAAATAGTAAACCTTAAAATTATATTTGAAGTTTCAACATTGCCTACACTAAAATAATATGACTGTTAGTCACTGCCAGGTTTTTTGGTCATGACTCCATGCCTGTTTCTTGGTGGCATCCTGTGTTCTCCTAATCAAAACATGTTTAGGTAACTCTAAAATGTTTCTAGGCTAATTAATTTACTTAAAAGGATTGCTAGGCTCAAGGCCAAAAATAGACATAATTCTAGGAACAATATCAATTTATCATAATTGTAAAAGTGTACAGCTTTTATTTTATCAAGAAAAACATAGCAGTTCAATTTTCTAGTCTTGACTATGAATAAGAAGAGAGAACTAATATTCTTCTAATTCACAGATCATGTTTCTCTTAGAAATTTATTCTTCAGTCCAGTTGTTGGTTTAACTCATGTTGCTAATATAGTTTAGTTAAGGAATGTTTTATGAAGACAGATTCTACCTTAGGACTGAAATTTCACCTTAATGGGACTAATAATTCAAATGAGAACAGACGTCCCCTAAGAGGAACAAATACAATTTTTCATTGTTGGTACCATAAAACTTGTTGAATATTAACCACGAATATTATTCCTTATTTGTATGGTTCAAAGCACTCAAGTGGAACATATAAATTGCATTACATACGTTAAACATAGGGTGAAAATCTTAATTTTATATAGAAAATTTTCAGTTCTTAGAGGATTATTGGAAGATAACATAAAAACTAGAGCAAATTTTATTATATTAAGATGCTATCTTTATATTGAAAATTTTTTTTAAAAAGGACAGTGAGAGAATCAATTTTTATTGAGTTTTTCACATGGCTTTCGTTACTCTGACACTTAATTGTGTACATGGGTGCTACGGTTTGAACCCAGGTACTTGCACATGCTGGGTAACCACCGGGCCACCGCTCCAGCCCTTTATGTTGAAAATTTAAGAAGCACTGTTATATAGTGAGAGGCAATATGATATTAGTGGTTATGCATGCACCCCCTGCAGTCATCCAAACCCTAAAACCATGGTGCTGTTACCCGCTGGCTCTGTGACTTAGGGCAAGTTTCCTTGTCTCAATTTTCTTGTCCATAAAATGTGGATATAAATGATAGCATTGGGTGAGGATTAAATAAAATAATATATGTTAAGTGGTGAAAGTAATAAAAGTATCAATTATCATTTTTCAAATACTATATGCTGGGCAAGGATCAATGAGTCATATTGTTAGCTAATTTAATAGGTCTTATTAGCTGGTTTTAAAACTATTTTTTATTGTTTAGAAGAAGCCTTGAGGGTTGGGGATTTAGCTCAGTGGTAGAGCACTTGCCTGGCATGTTCAAAGCCAAGAGTTTGCGCTCTAGCACCTCAAAAACACAAAACAAAAAAAGAAGCCTTGAAAATTAAGGTATGATAAGGGTTTTTTTTTCTTATATGGATTGATTTTGCAGTGCAAAATAGAAAGTAAGTTAGTAAAATTGAGACAAAATATTTATCTATGAGTAAATTATTTGATTCCACTGTGTTGTATAATATAAAGGTCCATCATAAGAATCTATGGGAATCAATGTTTACTTATCAAGAAACAATCTGAGTAATTACTTGGAATGTAGTTTTTCACATTTTGCTATTGCTTACTGTTGTTTCAGTATTCATATCTATGATATAATAATGCTTCATGTCTTGTCCTATGTTTCCATAGGCATTATGCAAATGAATGCTTCTGTATATTGCCTATAACAAATCTAAATATATAACATATAAAGTCTGAAATAATTTTACATGGGTACTTTTAATGTAATGTGTAATTTTAAATAAATAATAAAAATTTTTTCCAGTACTTCCTTTAAAAAATACTCATTTTCTGGGAGTATTAGTGGAGTTATACACTCTTGACATGTCTCTTATTCTACCCCTTTATTATCTATAGC
Source organism: Aplodontia rufa (assembly GCA_004027875.1). Taxonomy (NCBI): domain Eukaryota; kingdom Metazoa; phylum Chordata; class Mammalia; order Rodentia; family Aplodontiidae; genus Aplodontia; species Aplodontia rufa. The sequence goes on from PVKS010038074.1 coordinate 8,203, forward strand.
AAAGCGATTTTTCAAACTGAGACAATTTATAAACTTTTCATTATTTTCTTTGAGGAAACAGTTTCATTTCAAACCTTAATGTGAAAGTAAATTATTTTTATAGACCCATAGTATCCTGGAAATTTTATGTATTCAGCAAGTATTTTGTTAGTCATCTATTGCACTAAGCATCAGAAGGAATGCAAAGATGAACCAGTTAAGGATCCTTGGAAAATGGGTAAAGGGTAAGAGTGGACCAGAGTTTGGAGAAACACATAATAACCATCCTAACATGTGTATTTGAAAATGGAAAGATTCAGAGACAGTTGAAAATAGTTGTTTCAAAATATTCACTGGAGGCTGGGAGTCTCCACCCCCACACAATCCATCTAAGACTGTTGGTTTCATTTATCAAGTTATATAGGTTAAGATTGTCTAAATTAAAAATTCTGTTACTTAACAATCTTCAACCATTCTTCTATTCCAAGTTCTTAATTTTATAGATGAGGCTATTTAGACTCTTGTAGAGACCTGGTTAAAGCAGATATTAACAGACGTGTGCCTAAAATCCTAACTGAGAGTTAAATCTAGCTTCTTCCCATTTGGCCATGATATCCTTAAATATAAATGCATACATTTGTATATATTATGTTTAAGTTGTTTTGGATAACAGAGGGAGAGAAAAATTGCTAATTTTGTTCTCAGATCATTAAATTGAGGAAGGATGAATAAAACAATGTTTAGGATTTGCATATTGGTAACAATGGCAACCTTCTGAATTGCTTTCATTTTGCTGAGTTCAGTGATTGTGCTCTGTGAATTAATTCTTTTGTGGAAAGCTATTGAAAGATCAAGGAATTTAAAAAACAAAACAGAGAAGCATGCTGTTTCCTATCTATTTGTACATAGAAGGTTCAAAGTGAGATTGTTTACATCCCAAGTCTCATTGATATTTTTATTTGCTTCTCAGAAGAAAGGTAGTATTCAAAGATGATTATATAATCATGCAGATACCATTTTGTAGTCATGAATGAACTGTTCTGACAGAAGGACCAAGAAGAAAAACCACATTACAATTTTGAGCTGTCTTTGGTTGGCAAATATCTTCACAAGACTTGAAAATAGAGCCCTATTCGATTCCTCCAGAAAAAAGCTTAAGCCCAGCACATTTCACATTTTCTGTTTCCTGTGGAAGTTTCTCAGTACTGTCCTGCCAAACCAGGGGCATGAAAAGAAGGGGGTGCTTTGTGAATGAATGCTAGTTATTCCTTCTTTCTTAACCTTGACCTTTCCCTTAATGATATACTCCTTATCCAACTTCTCCTTGGATGAATGAAGTAGAAATGAAGAAACAGGAATAATTCAAAATATACTCCTAAATGATTTGCTAAAACAAGCATTGCGCCAGCTAATTAATGCCTCTGACATGAAAATTGTAACAATATTCTCTTTTGCCTTCCCCGTTATCAGAATTTATTCAACATATAATAAAAAAATAGCAGTGATTGTGATACAATTACCCATTTGAAATGAGCCAGAACTACAGAAAACATTGTAACCCCAATTAGTATCATTGGTGCTTACATCTGAAATTTGGCTGTACAGGTTGAGTATCCCTTATCTGAAAAGCTTAAGACTAGAAGAGCTTCAGATTTTAGGTGTTTTTTTTTTTAATTTTAAAGTATTTGGATATACATAGTGACATATCTTGGGAATAGAACTCAAGTCTAAATGCGGAATTCAGGTATGTTTCATAGACACCTTATACACAAAGCCAGTAGACAACTTAACACATTATTGTTAATAATGTGCATGAAACAAAAGTTTCACATGTGGAATTTTCCACTTGTGGTATCATGTCAGTGCTCAGCATGTTTCTGATTTGGGAGTATTTCAGATTTCTTATTTTCAAGTTAGGAACCTTCTACCTGTTTTCTACTGTGTAACTCCTTCTACTGTAAGTATTGTGCTCCAAGTATTTTTTTAGATGATTTGTTTTCCCTGGATTTTAATATTATGATTTTAAAATGAATTTTCAGTTATTAGAAATGGTATAGTTAAAGCATTTGGTTAACAACTAAAAGATAAGCAAGCACATATATGACCAAATAATTTTTTTAAAAAAGGTCCTATTGTATGCTTATCATTTGTATTCTTGTCTTCATTTATTTAGTTCATCCCTTTTCTAGTTCCTTCCAGAGCAATTTTAAATTTGATTGTTTTAGTGTCACTATAGACTCAAGCTCACAAAAAATATGGTGTCAAATCATGAAATATCTAGTTTTCATAGATTTGACATTTGCATTATAACCAATTAGTAATAAACAGATATATTGGGAGAGAAATTAGTTGGATGACTTAGAGGTCTTACACTTTTTTTTCCCTTTAAAACATGCTTGCCGATGCTGGTTAAGGAAAAAAATAATAAAACATGCTTGCCCAAATTATATTTAAACATTTACAAAGGCTAAAATAAAGCTGACAAGTAATAATATGTAATATAATATATAATGTAATGGGTTATGAGTTGAGCTCTGGAATAAGAACTTTGTGCATATATTTTGTCAAGATATTAACTACGTCTTAGTCTCAGCTTCTTCACCTATAAGATGGGATAATCTTATTCTTAATAAAAATGTTTTAAGGTTTAAATAATTGGTACATACAAAATATTCCTCATAGCATATTCATTTGGCCATCATTAGCTGCTAATATTCTCATCATTATTTCTCAGATTCAAGAGTTTTATTTAAACTGTCAAAAATGAACCTAACAATTTCTTCTAAGATAGCAAGTAATTTTCTTGGATTGTACTACTTATATTTTATACTACAAAGATACATGGCAAATAGAGAAAGCCATCCTAATTCAGGTTTGTGTTGAACCAAGAATCTTCATATTTAAAGCAAGCAGAGACACTTTTCTTCTACATATCATATTACAAAAAGCTAAGTTTTAATTCTTATTAAAAGTAAAAATAATCTATTTCTTAAATTTATTTCCTTTCATAAAGTTACTGGAACTTTGCTTTTATGACATTGACCTTTTTTTTGTGAAAGGGACACACTTTCTCCTTTACAGGGAATGTCCTTGTGTTATTGTGAAGTTATAGTGTTTTGTTTTAATAGCGTTTTAAGATAGTTATGGCATTATAAAAACATCCAAAGTAGTTGCCTAATTATTATGATTCTTTCTAACCCATTGTGTCTCTTAACAAATACAATAGTGAATTAAGGGCTCTATTCTCAGCCTACAAATATGATCTCAGATCCTCTCAAATCCTTTAACCTGCCGAAGAGTCAAATTTTAAAAATACATATAAGTATACTATCCTACCTGTATCTCATGAGAAATGAATAAAATGGGGTAGAAGAATCTTTAATGAATATAGCCAGGGTCAGATATCCTCTGAAGGGGCATTTGCACCTTGCACGGTGACGTACCTGCTTCATGGATGTGTTTATTCAGGAGCTGCCAAGGAAAGCATGGGACAAGGGTGATGAGGTCATTATTGATAAAGGGCATCCAAAGAAATGCTTTGGAACCTTGAAAATAGTCAAGCTAGCTCTGATGATCCAACTGAATAGGAAAGTTCCATCTCCATGGAATGAGAAGAAGGTGAGCTGGTCAGATCAGTGCTTGATTACCCCAGAGACAACAGAGAACCCCAAGAACACACTCACTCACACATGAGAAAGGCCATCTGGAAATAGATAAGTAACAACTCCACAAAAATAAGAGTTCACAGTGTAAGCAGATTGCTGTTTCATTTTTGAATAACAGTCAACAGGATAGGTACTAGAGGATTTTTGGCCCTTAGGGCTGCTAAAGAATTTAAAGTGGGAACTTAACATCCAAATATCTTCCTATATGATTCTATTTATTGAATATCTGTCTCTATTTCTCTTTCTTTTATATCTTTGTCTACCTTTTTTTCCTCTTTCTTTAATTTTCTCCTCTTTTCAATAAGCTTCCTTTCTTAATTCCTGTGTCTTTTTGCTCATGCCCCCACTCCCCCAGTTCTTTCCTTCTCTCTCTTATTCACCCAGTTCTGGGTCACTAGCTACTTTTTTATTCTCCCACAGCTGTGAAAAAATGGAGGAACTGTCTTCTTTAGCAATATTTGCATGTTGGGTGAACAATTCTGATAGTAACACAGATATGAGCCTGAGTCACAAGTTGGAATTGAGAATATCAAACGGCAATGATAGAGAATATCAGAGAAAAAGATATCTGGGGCTGTTTTGTGTGTTTGATCTAAATAGAATTGGTAGCATCCTAGATCTTAGAAGGAACTACCTAATTTTTAAATCTAAACTCATCTCTTTCTATTAATAAAGCCAAATACCCAGGCTTCTAATTAGACTAACACCAACATCAGCCCCAGTCTCACCCACACTCTCATTAGAATTGAATGTTTCAAACTATGCTTCAGAGATTGGGAAGCACGAGTTCTCTTAGCAAGGAGAAACACAGAGGTGGAAGCACAGCTCATTATTTTTATACTCAGAAAGTACTGCACAATTGGTTTCTTAACATCAGTTGAAATGGAAAGAATTGCTTTTCACCTTGTTTATTTAACAGTCTACTATCAGTACTTTATTCTCCTATTATCTCAAATGGTGGGTGGAGACTCCTGGCTACCTGCTCTCCTACACAGTCAAACCAATTGTTATTCATTTTTTACACCCATATGGACATATTAGAGATACACAGAGATCAGCATAAATTGTGTGGTATCTTGGAAATTTTTTTTATCTACCACATTAGCAAATTTTCTCTAATTCTTTGTTGGTAATATAGGCAAAAATATTTAAGAATTAAAAGTTAAAGTTGAGTAAGATTATTTTTTGTATTTGTAACTTTTATCTTTTAACTTCTAAGGTTTACATGCATTAAAGTTGATTGTATTTTGAATGTAGAATTCTGTGAATTGTAACCACCTTCACAATCAGGTTAGAAGAAAGTTCCATCAACACCCCAAATTCTCTTGGCCTCTTTAACCACCTCAGAAATGAACTCCAACATCTGCCCACAAAGTCCTAGCCTGACTAACAACAGTACAGTTAAAGTTAAAAAGGACTAGGAAGAAGTGTCCATAATCTATGTCCTGTCAGTCTCTCCATTTTAATATGGCTTTCTGCTTTGTCTGTTATCCTCAAATCTAGCACGTCTTTGCTCATACTCTAGAGAGTGAACATTTGGTTTTCTCTTTATATTGTTTTCACATCCTACTTTTTCCAGAGTAAAGGCTGAAGTATCTAATTTCTACTTTTGCTTTTACATTATTTCATCATGATGCAAAGCGCCTGACCTTTACAAATCTTACATAGATCTTGTTCTTATTTAGTAAAATGTGTATGTAACATAAAATTAGCCATTTTCACCATTTTTCCTTCCTTTCCTTCTTTTGTTATTTATTTATCTATTTTTTCATTATTTGCTGAACTGAGAATTGAACCCAGAAGCCTTTTACCACTGAACTATATCCCCAATCCCACACCCACCATCCCCCACACCCTACCAACCTTTACAAAAAAAAAAAAAAATTTTTTTTGGAGATAGGGTCCCACTGAGTTGCAGTACCTGGCCTTGAACTTGTGATCATATCATACTCAACAGCCTACTAAGTAGCTGGGATTAAAGTCATGTGCCACCATTCTAGGCTCATTTTAACTATTTTTAAGTGTGTAATTCAATAACAGTAAGTACATTGACATTGTTTTACGGTCATTTCCACTACCCATCTCCAGAAATTTTCCAAATATAAAACTGAAACTACGCACCCACTAAACCTTAACTCCTCATTCTCCCTCCCTCCAGCTTCTGGTAGCCACCGTTCTACTTTTGGTCTCTGTTTAAGTCAGCTGTTTTTGCTGCTGTGACAAATGGACCTGACAACACAATTTTAGGAATAAAAGTTTATTTTAGGGCTCACAGTTTCAGAGGTCTTAGTCCATGGAGGCTGGCCCCATTCCTAAGGGATAAAGGAGATGGCAGGCATGGCTCCAGAGAAGCAGAGCAGACAGAGAACACCACCCCAGACACAGAATATGTATCCCTAAGACACTAGTGACCCATCACCTCCAGCCACACCCTACCAGCCTACAGCTGACAAGGGATTAACTCACTGATCAGGCCAAGGTTTTACAATCCAATCACTTTACCTCAGCCTTCCCAAATTGTCACACATTTGCTTTTGGGGGACACCTCACTTTCAAACCGTAACAGTCTGTGAATTTAACTTTCCAAGTACTTCATATAAGTGAAATCATACAATATTTGGACTTTGATGCTTGCCTTATCCATTTAGTCTAACATCTTCAACATCGGAGTTGCAGGTGTCAGAGTTTCCTTCTTTATCAATGCTGAATGGTTCCACTGAATGTATGTGTCACAGTTTTTATCCATCTATCCATGCATGGACTTTTGGGTTGTTTCTATCTTTTGGTTGTGGTGACTAATTCTTCTATGTATATGAGTGTACAACTGTCTCTAAAATCTTGCTTTCAATTCTTTTGTATATATACTCAGAAGTGGAATTGTTGGATCATATGGTAATTCTCAGTGGCTTTTTAAAATTGTCTTTTTGTTCACTGATTTTTGGGTTTTATTGTGTTTTGATAGTTGCTATACTCAGGGGTGTGTATTAGCATATAATTTTGGATTGGATTTACATTTTCCTTATTGTTTATAATGTTGAACATCTTTTCATGTGATTAATGGTCATTTATATGTCATCTTTAGAGAAATAGAAGATTCTTTCTAATAGAATGTAAGGAAATTACTGAATAATTTTTACTTTTTAATTTTTTTCACTTTAAGCAGACCTTTCATGGTTCCTGAATTGGTTCTGACTCCAGTTATCATCCACAGCATTTGACTCTTGTTGATCACTAGTTTTGTAACTTGGGGCATTTTCCTTAACCTTGCTATTCTACACTTTTATAACCTAAATATGGGAATGTTAATATTACCTGCCTGATAGAATTGTTATGCAAGTTAAAAAATATGCAAAATCACTCTTAACACAGTAATATACAGATTTGCAAATAAAATATTAGTATACTTAAGTATTACAATGATAATTTAATTTTTGTGTTCGTATTGCTACTGTTCATGTTAGGAATATGCTTTTATAATCTAAAATATTTTTTAAAACAAGCTTCACAGGAACTATCTCAGTAGCTTTTAAGAAATATGTACTTTGGACTACACGAAAGGGGTTGAATGTGTATGTTTCTGTGCATGCTTGAACACGTATGCAACATTGGATTAAATTTGACTCATGTGGGTTAAAAGTATAACCCTGTGGCCTTTCTCATTAGTACCAGTGAACCCCAAATACGTGTTACCTCAAACTCTATTGGATTCATGAAGAATGGTCAAGCTTGTGGCAAAGTATTGGGTTAAAGGAAAACAGTAAAAGTTAGTTTTCTGTTTGTCTTTTTTTTTTTTTTGATCGCTAGATAATAAACTGTAGATGATTTTATCTAAATTTTGCTTTTTATTTTTTCTGAATTATTCTATAGCAGTAGTGGTACCATATTTCTTATTCTGTCAATTGAATAATAATAATTTTTACTAAATAATTGGTAAGGCTATTGCATGGTATTTTATAGAGGATTTTGTGAACCTATCATTCAAGTTAGTAGAAGTGTGATCTATTAGATAAGTACTGGATCAATGATAAATTGATGCAATATTTGATACTAAAATGGGTAAATTTCCCAAGTATATGAGAAAAAATGCTGCCAGAAAAATTTGTGTTCCCTGTACCACTATATTTTCAGTTTAATTCAGATAAAGTATATCTTCATTTTTTAATTACTCTTATTATTTTCAAACTGGCTGAGATTTGAAGCTGGTGTTCACATCCTGATTTCAACCAAACATCCAAGTGTAGGATCAGAAGGGCAATAAGAGATGATCCAAATAATAAAGAGAAATGTTAGATTTTTTTAAAAAAGCTAATTTGTCACTTCACTCATTGAGTATGAACTGAATAGACTTCTAACCCTTAAAATACTTTTTTTTTCCTCTTTTTATTGCCTGGAATCTTAAGAGCTTTATCATTTGCAGTCATAAAATGAAAATATACACCAAACCCTCAAAGGGCAAGTATGAAATTAAATTATATTTGGGCAGCTGTAACCTTTTAAAACGATCAGATTCCAGTTAATGTATTTCTTCCTGTTCCAAGTGCTGCCATGGTGTTTGATGGTGGGAAGCAGTCCAAAGGGCATTGGGAGATAATAAATTCACTGTAAATTTCACCCCAAGGCATGTCTCCATACACCAAGGCCCCCATTTAGCAAGGCTGACCTAAAACTCTTGTCACATCCAAAGGTCATTTAGGTTGGGGTTGGTGTGTCCCATCTATCTTCCCTTGATGTAAAGAGTGACAGCTGAAGCAGGATTGAGCTCATAAACAGTCATCTGAATATGAAAAAGAAGCTATCTTTGGAGTAGGAGAGGAAGTGAAGCTAGCTACCCTTTTCAGTGGGACTGGTAAAGCCTGTACTTTTTGCAGAGTCCATGAAGGGTTGATTTGCTCTTACAGCTTCTACTTCAGAGTAACCCTAACTTGAAAGGGTTATTACTGAGTTTGGTTGATTTAGAATCAGGTACTCTTACCTCTTGTCTTAATTATGTTTGTTTTCAAACCTTAGGTAATGTTTAGAATTTTTAAAAGAATGTAATATTTTCAACCACCTTTTACATTAAAATTATAAGACCTACTCTTTACATCTGCTCTTAAGTTAATGTACTAACACATGGAAAAAAAGGAGAAAATTATTTTAAAGAAATAATGCTTAATGGGTCCTGGAAAACAGTGATATTTTTTCCCAATGCCCTCTTTATCATGTATGTTTTTTATTGAGGTAAAATATGCATAACATAAAATTTACCATTTTAACGACTTTTAAGTGTTCAATTCAGTTGCATGAAATGCATTCACAATGATCTATATTTATTGCACTCTATATTGCCAGAACATTTTCATCATCCCAAACTGAAATTTTACACCCATCAAATAATCATTTCCCATTCCCCATTCCATCCTTCCCCTAACCCCTTAGTAATTTCTCTTCCACTTTGTGTCCCTGTAATCTTGCCCATGCTAAATATCTCATAATAAAATGAAATCACATGAGATTTGTCCTTTTGTGTATGACTTATGTAATTTAGCATAGCATTTCAATGTTTCTTCCAGGACATAGTATATACATCTTTCATTTATGTGCTCTTGAGAATGACTTCATTTCTTTCAAAAATCCATATTCACTTACAAATGCTGGGAGTCATGGATGTGAAAATTCTGAATCATTATAGTCATAAATAAGATATATTGTCAGAGAAATGTTAGGCAATATTGGATAGAAATAATGAAAGATTAAAGTCTTAAGTCTTCCTGGAGAGAAAAAAAATAAAGATCTTTTCATGAAGGCTGAGAGTAATGTTCAATGATGTGTTCTAAGTGTCTAGTACTTGTACACAGTAGGTACCTAATAAATGTTTTTAAAGGAATCAATCTAAGGCAAGAGAGCAGAAGTTAAAATAGTTGTTTAGTTCTCTGGACTGCTTAGATGGTACATAAAAAACATACCTGTGCAATTGAAGGGAGCCTGTTGTGATCAGAGAAGCTAATGAGAGTAAAAATACACCTCAATGCACGATGCTGCTGGAGTGTCTTTTACTTATTTTAGTTGATGTAAGAGTTTTATGTGTTTTGGGTAGTGCAAATGGCTCATTTTGCTATACTTATTCTTTTTCAAATGTCCTAGGAAAATCAAGGTGAAATGAAGCAATGAACAGAGTTTTATATGACTGAATTCTTAGTATAAATTATACAGGAAAGAGCAAATATTTAAATAAGGATGAGACTCAATATTGAAAATTATGTATCCAGATTTATTGTATAGTTGATTTTGAAGCAAATTTAAATCATGTAAAAAAGTGATTAGGTAAATGTTATTCCAGTTAAAAGTGGGTTGGAGGT
>PVKS010038075.1:0-18185 GCA_004027875.1 Aplodontia rufa
ATGGATTGAAATAGAAAAAATCATGCTGAGTGAAATATCCCAAACATGGAGACTTGCGGGTCAAATGTTTTCTCTCATATGTGGAAGCTAGAGTAATACCTAGGATAGGGTGAGAGTTAGTCAAGTTTATTAACTAGATTCACCAAATCTGAAGTAACACACAATGTAAGGTAAATATAGCTACGAATGGCGGGGGTGATGGTTCAGGGAGGAGAGAGGAAGCGAGAAGACAGAGGGAAATGGGGGATTATCAATACTGTAGGGTATACTTGACTCCCCGGAGAAGCCAAATAGCTCATGCATCCATTTAAAACTGGAAAATTAAAAAATTAATACATATGTATATGGACATTTATATCTCTAATGGTGGAAATTATAATGGAGACAAGAGTTTGAGGAATGGGTGAATGGGGGCAAAATCCTATATTAAGATTGGGTTCAAGTTACATTGTCATTATGTATGCATGTATGAAGTATAGCAAAGAATCTCTTCAATATGTAAGACTGTTGAATACAAAAATTGACTATGTAAAAGAATTGAAATAATTATGTAGAATTAAGCTTTAAAATAATTGAAATAATTTTAAAAGTTTTAAAAAATATTTGCAGCCTTATATTTTTGTATTATTGTCTCTATCCTGCAATGAGCAACAAAGGCTCAGAGATTTTACGTTACTTGCCTAAAGACCACACAGGTATAAGGGTATCTGTACACTGATTTTTTGAAACTGATTACTTGCCTGACCAGATGATAGTAAAGCCAAGACCTAGTCAGATTTCAAGTCCTAACCTTATCCAATGCTAGCTTATTATTAAACAAAGAAGAGAATGCTAGCTTATTATTAAACAAAGAAGAGAATGAGATAATTGGATTCATTTTTATCTTAAAATTTTGCTTATACTTATCTTTGTATATAGCATCTTTTTATACAGTAACACATTAATATGATACAATTTTATATAATACAGAATGATATAGAATGAATAATATGTCTTCCTCTAACCCCAGTCACTACCCTGAGGAAGCCAAAAAGCAAGCACCATTACCAGTCTTTAACCTATCATCTACAAATATTTTATGTGAAGAATACAAGAAAACAAATATAAAGCATATACATGCATATAATATATAGATGTGTGTATATGTATACACACGTATTGCATATGTGTGTAATACTCTACATGTGGTATTTTATATATAATATAATACAGGATAATATGTGTGCATTATGTATACATATGTCTTTGAATTAAGAAAACATAATATATGTACTGCTTTGTGCTTTGATTTTTTCTCTTAATATTATCTTGAAGACAACTACTTAAAATTATAAACATATCCATTTGCTCTTTTTGTTTGGTTGTTTTGCTAACATCCTGTAATGAAATCTTTGAGGCACAAAAAAGTTAGAACCTTACAATGAGAGCCAACGTACATTCTATGTAGATTTAGCATTAACTATTATAATTCCTGCTTTATAATATATCTATACTTCCATCCATTAATTTATTTTCTTTAATGCATTTCAAAATAAATGGAAAACTTCTTCAGGAAACATTTGAGCATGCATGTCATTAATGAGAGTTAAATATTTGTTTACAGTTCTTTCCTTAAGGTGAAATTTACATAACATGAAATGCAAATATCTTAGTGTAAATTTCAATGAGTGTTGACTAATGAATATACCATGTAACTCAAATAAAAATATAGACAATTACCATGAGTCCAGAAAGTTCCCTAACGCATCTTGTCTAGTCTCATCATGCCTATTCGCATCCCACCCACACCCTCACCAGAGGCAATGTTCTGATGCTTTCTGCAGTAGATTACATTTGCCTGTTATAAAACATCATGTAAGCGGAATCCTACAGTATGTAACACTGTCTTGTGAACGGTTTCTTTCATTTAGCATAATATTTTTGAGATTTTCTGAATTGTTTTGTGTATCAGTAACTTTTCTGTTACTGTCATATTTGGACATATAAATACATAATAGAATTATTTTACATTTATGTTTATGATTCGTCTCTAATTTGTGTTTATGATGTAAATTAGGAGTTGAGTTTCATTATTTTCTGTATGGGTAGTGAATTTTTCTGTTGCCATTTGTTGAAGACATTCCTTTGAAAATTGGCTTGCTTTAGTCACATTTTCAAATATTAAATAACTGTTATAAGTGTGTGGGCCTTTTTTTGTGGACTCTATTAATTCTCATGTGAATACCATATTGTCTTTACTAATGTAATTTTATGGCAATCCTTAAAATAAGTCTGTGCATTTCTCCAAATTTGTTATTTTTCTGACAGCTTTCACTATTCCAAGGTCTTTGAATTCCACATGCAGTTATGGAATGAGAATACCAATTTTTACAAAAAGACTTTGGTAAGATTATATTTAATATTGCATTAAATCTATGGATAAATTTGAGTATAATTGACATCTTAAAATATTAAGTTTTCCAATTCATAAAAATGGCATATGTTTCTATTTAATTTAGATCTTACTTTCTCTCAGCAATGGCTTATAATTTTCAGAGCAGAGGTCTTGCACATCTGTTGCTAGATTTATTTCTAGGAATATAATGTTTTTGTTGCTATTGTAACAAAAAAGTAGCTTTAATTTTATTTTCCAATTGAGACTGTTTTGTATGAAATATAGTTGATCTTGTATATTAACTTTGTATCCTATTACATTGCTAACCTGGCATAAATCAGTTCTAGTAATTTTACTTGTAGATTCCTTTTGATTTTCTACTTATACCTCCATGAGCTCTAGAAATTAAAAGATTGCTGCTTTTCCCTAGCTGATCTTTATGCTTTTCATTTATTTTCCTTCCTTAATTACCTCCAGTAAAGTGTTGAACAAAGATGATGGAAGTGGTCATTCTCCTCTTGCTTGAAGGGGAAGGTGAGAAACATTCATCTCACCACTAAATGTCATGTTGGCTCTTTTTTTGTTTTGTTTTGTTTTTTGTTTTTTGGGTTTTTTTAAAGAAAGAGAGTGACAGTGAAAAAGAGAATCAATTTTATTTAGTTTTTTCATGTGGCTTTTGTTGCTCCAAAACTTCGTTTTGTACGTGGTGTGGGGGTTTGAACCCGGGTCCTTACATATGCCAGGCAAGCACCGTAACCACTGAGCCACTGCTTCAGCCCATGTTGGTTCATTTTGGTAAATGCATTTTATCTGACCTAAAAAGTTACCTTCTATATCCAATTTGGTTCTTATCATGAAAGATTTTGAATTTTACAAAGTTGTTTCTCTTTATTCAATACATAAATAAAATCACATTATTTATTATTATTACTATTATCATGATGGGGATTGAATCCAGGGAACTATGAATGCTAGGCAAGCACTATACCATTAAAGTACACCCTCAGCACCCCCAATTATTATTTTGTTTTTAAAGAGAGAGTAAGTAGGACAGTGAGAGAGAGAGAGAGAGAGAGAGAGAAGAGAAGGAAAGAGAATATCAGTTTTATTCAGTTTTTCATGTGGCTTTTGTGGTTCAGACACTTCCTTGTGTATGTGGTGCTGGGTTTGAACCTGTGTCCTCATGCAAACCAAGCAAGCGCGGTAACTGACGAGCCACTCTCCAATCCCTTAATTATATTTTTAATTAACCCAATCCAATGCTCCTGAGATAAATGACACATAATTATGATATGTTTTTATATTTCCCAATTTTATTTGCTCAAATCCTATAAAGGATTTTGTGCTTTTATTTATGAGAAATATTAATCTCTTCATTTCTCCATGTAATAAATCCCTCAGGTTTTGTAACTAGGCTTATACTTTGCATTTTAAAATGAACTGTGAAATGATGCCTCCTATTATGTTTTCCAAAGGAGTTTCTTATTTTTGTACCAAGGTTTTAACCCAGGGATACTTAACCCCTGAACCAAATCCCCAGTCCTTTCTCTTTTTTTCATTATTTTAAATTTAGAGACAGAGTTTTGCTAATTTGCTTAGGGGCTTGCTAGTTTCCTGAGGCTGGCTTTGAACATGTGATCTTTTTTTTTTGTATTCAGAAATATATTTGTTGAACAATCACACAATCTTTTAATGAAATAGTATAATATATATAGATTCTGAAGATCAGATTTACCCCCAAGAATGGTCCCCCAGGGGCTGGAGCGGTAGCTCAGCGGTTATGGTGCTTGCCTGGCATGTGCAAGTAAGCTAGTTCAAACCCCAGCACCACTGTTCCATACTGTTTTTCTGTTAATATTCTTACTGAAATCCAATTTATAAAATATTAAAATAGTGACCCCTATTTTCCCATTAGTAGAGTTTGAATTATCTATCTTTTTGACCCTTTACTTTTTCCCCATCAATTTGTGTCTTTATATTTAAATCATGTTTCTAGTAGATAGCATACATTTGGGTCTTGATTTTTATCCATTCTAATTATTTTTACATTTTAGTTAGAGAACTCAAAATCACAATTTACTATAATGACTCAATTAGTTAGACTTAGGTCTACAAACTCAGTATTTATTTCTGCTGATCCCTTTGTTATTTATTCTTATTAATCCTTTTTTCCATGCTCATTGAATTAAATGAATATTTCTAAAAATTCATTTTAGTTTTCTTGGCTCTGTAACTATATATCTTTCATGTTTTATTTTATTATTTACTCTAGATATATTATGCTTCTTTAACTTTTCACAGACTTTTTTGTCATATTCAGTGTATATTTCCACCCCAAACAATTTATCAGCCATAAGAAAAGTTGAAATTTAATATTACGTTCAGAAGCATGACTCATTCAAAACATTTTGATTATTGATTCCAAGTGTTTGTAGTTTACATATTAACATAATAAATTTAAGAGAGATGATAAAACAACAAAAGTGAAGAATATCAGAACTGGAAGAAATTTTTAAATTCATCCAGCTTAGTATTTCCCCAAGAAAAACTATTGGCATTTTGAAAAAGACAATTCTTAAGTGTATAAGACTGGAATATACATTGTAAGACCCTTAATTTCACTGCTTCCTGCCCAAAATGCCACCATAGGTTTTCAAAATCATCCTCTGGGGTTTTGTATAGCCATCAGTTGAGAATCACCGTTACTCAGTCTAGTTCCCTCATTGACCAGAAGAAGGAACTGAGTGAGGTTCAGAGAGATAGCTACTTTACTTCAGTTGAACAAGTTCCTTTTGCAGACCTATGACTAAACCCCAGTTTTTGTTTCAGTTCTCTTAAATGTATCACACTCTGAGATTGGTTATGAAAATATTCTAACTATAACTCAAATGTAAACTGAACCAAAAGGCACTTTAATTTTTTTCTCCTAAGTTAATATCATCTTTGGAAATATCACCATAAAGAAGTTAAGTGGTGTGAATTTTGAGTATGATTGTACTTTATGGACCTTCCACAGACACCTGATTATTGCATGTGAGTTGCATTTACTATTATTCTCCCTGCCAGACTGATTTAGTTATGTTTATGAATTGCTGAATACAAAAATCTTCATAGGAAAAAGGCTCAATATAAAGTCGGTAGAATAATTAGTGCTTTATTTTGATTTTGTATAGATTAAGTACATACTAGTGTTCTTCAATTCTGAAAAAACTCCATTTTTAGCATTTCCTACAGTTTTGTGAGCATGAATACATTTTTAGGCTGTTATTCTCATAAGCATAACTACTTAAGCAACTCCTAAAAGCAGCTTGAAAACTAGTTTTCACAGTTATTACTTCCTACACACAATTTAGTCAGCTTGTCCATACTTTCCAAGTATGAGACAAGAACTTAACTCAGTGTAGAAAATGTGAATATGTTTCAAATCAGCAATGTGGTGAGCAGGGTGTTCGGCCTGGCTGTAGGATAACCACTGAGGAGTCTGGGCAATGGTTCCAAAGACTGGGAAAAGAAATAACATCAATTCTTGAACAGGAAAAGACTAAATATGTATTAGACACTGAGTTTATCCTTCTTCCTTTGGGCAAGAAAAGGTTTAGATGGGACTGAAAACAAAGCCTCAAGGGAAATACATGAATAGAAACACTTAGCAGATGGATGGGGCAAAGGGGGTTCTGAGTGGGTGTTAGCAGAGATTGTCATAGTTCCTGGATTCTATCCAACCAGATTGATGCTGCTTAAGTAAGTAGGGCTTTCTTTGTTCACATTTGCTAGTAATTAATAGGAAGAATTTTCACTAGGGTTTGTCATTAGTTCATATTCAATTATTTGTTCATTGTTTCACATAATCAATATTTATTGAGCAATAATTATCAGTCTGGCATTGTTCTGAAACCCTTTGGATGCCACAGAGAAACAAAAATAGAATGTATTCTCGTGTACCTAATATTTTATTGTGGTGATATACATAATAAGAGAGTTGGTAGGCACAGGTGGGAAGAACTCAAGGAGGATTTATGATAAAGTATTATCTGAGATGTGACTTAAAGGAAGTGAGGGAGAAGCCAGTGAGGGTATCTGGGAAAAGATGGGTCCAATCAAAGATAAAAGCAAGTATAAATCCCCAAGGCAAGCCTTGGTAGGTTCTTTTAATAGCAAGGAGAATTCATGACTCAGAGGGAATAATGAATGGGACAGTGGTAAAGGACAAGATGTACTATCATTTCTATGGGCTCATTTCTAACTAGAAATGTATGTTGTAGGTTTTGTGATTTTTCAGGAAGACAGAAGTATCTATAGGTGAAACATTTTTTTGTCATACAGCACCTCTGTTCCCTTTATTTCTGTCTTCATCTGTATTTCCCTATTCACCCTTTTCTTCTTCTTCTTCTAGAGAACTGGATTTAGTGGAAAATGCTGAATCTTTCCAGGAGCTAGAGCAGACCTTTCTGGAAAACAAACTATATGACAGGTGCCCTCTCCTTGTATTGAGCCTTTATGATGGTCATGTTTCATCCTTAGTGGAAGTTTCTGGATCATCACAGAATCATGAAAAGAAGCTAACTTCTCCATAGAAAAGTGAATCCAGAATTCTCAGTTCCTGGAGTCTAATTCTTAGTCTCTTTATCAACTGTGATCCTAGATTGGTCCACAGAGAAATGTATGCCTTTCACATACACTACTAACAGTTGGGTATCTCTTCATCTACAATTCTACTAACTGGTCATACTCATGTGGTTTTACTAATCTCTAGAGCCACAGCTGTTGAGATCAGCAACTCCTGACTCCTAGGGCACTGTCCACCTTCTATTTGGTCTGTTCTGTGGAAAGTAAATATAATAGTCCGGGTAGTAGGGTGATAGCTATGATAGCTTTGGAAAGGGAAATATGTAGGTAAAACTAAAGACATATTTCTCTAGCCATATTGAAAAGACTTGAGGATAGATTAGCTATAGATGTTGAGTGGTAAGGAAGTTGCATTGTTGAATCTTGGATTTCTGACTTACAATACTGCCTAAGGCATGACATATTGGGAAATTACCGGGGGAAAGATTATGCAAGACAGTTGAGTTCAAAATGCGCTTGAAATATCAAGGAAGAGTTATCAAGCAGACAGAGGAACTGATGTGTCTCTAGAGACCAAGAAGGAGATTTGCCTTGGAATATACATGGGAATACACATTCTTGGAGTCATTGGCATCTAGATAATTAATCAATCCATAAATATCCAGGAATGATTGTAACAAAAGAGTATAGAATTGAAAAAAGAGTCCCCAGGATTGAATCTCAAATTATTCTTCTATTTTGAAGTCAAGCCAAGGAAGAAAATCCAACAAAGGACACTTAGTGGCATAAAAGAAAATCCAGGAGAATATGTGGTCACTCTTAGTCCCACCCTTTCTGATTTGCTTCCTTGAATGAAAGGAAAAAGGATGCAGTTATTGGTAGTATGTTGGGATTATCTCAGAAGAGTGGGGGAAGCATACTCACACTTTCCATTCCATGTAGCATGGGAGAGTCCAGCTGAGAATTTTTGCATTGGGTCCTGTTCCTTTGCCAACAACAGTAGCTTACCAAATACAAAATCTTCTTTTTTTTAAATTTAACATATTCGCCTGACTTTTAAAATATTGAGGAAAAATTCTTTTCCAGGTTAAAAAGGAGTCACTTGGGGGCTGGAATGGTGGCTCAGCAGTTATAGTGCTTGCCCAGCATGTGCTAGTACATGGGTTCAAACCCCAGCACCCATGTACACAACTAAGTGTCAGAGCAACAAAAGCCATGTGCAAAACTTAATAAAAATTGATTCTCTCTCTCTCTCTCTCTCTCTCTCTCCTCCCTTTAAAAAAAAAGAAAAAAGAAATTACTTTAGACAATCAATTGCTGGGGAGAGGGACTGTGGGACTTGTACAGAATGGACTGTATTTTATTGTAATGATTTGATGAAATGCATGAAAAATAATGTCTTAAACCAATTTATTCTGAATACCCTTAATTTCTGGAAATATTTTAGCCCGCAGAGCAAAAATATTCCACAATTTGTTATCAACCATAACTGGTCAATATATATCATGGCAGAACCTTCAGGTAACAGCTAACGGGGAGGATAGTACTACCTAGTCAAATGCAGTGATGAGGACGGTACTTAGTGGGCACTAATAGGCTCCTATCATCAAATATGCTGAGACTGCTTGTCTTTTGTGCTTTGGGTTGCTAATCAGCTTAGACAGTCATTGGTCTTTGATATATAGCCATTCTGATCCCTGTGGTAGCTGAGAGTAAAGGTACTTTGAAAATAAGAAAACTACCAGTTTCTATTTCTGAAGACAAAGAAGTTCCAAATATGGAAGTTTTGTATTGCATCCAAGAAAGAAGGGTATAATTTGGGGTGAGGAGAAAAGGGAGAGAAATTTGTTTCCTGGTGTATAGCCAAGAAGTAGTTCTCCCCTGATATGAATATCATGTTTGGAAATTGCCTAGGATAATGTCTGGCTCCATTGAATGCTCAATATTTTTGGAGCATATCTTCTCTTTATTTCCCTAACTATGGAATAATTGTAAATAACTCATTCTGACCAACATCTAGCATACTGATACTGTATAATTAAAAGAAACAAGCAACAGCTGAAAAAGTGGTTAAATGCTAACATTGAATTACACTATTTTGCATTACATTGTGTTTGTGGTTTATCTTACACCAATAACCTAGTTCTTCACAACTCTTCCGACAATTCTTCAATACTTTTTAGTAGGCAATTGAGTAGGAATGTTCTGCAAGTATAGGAATATTGACCTGTTTTTGTTGAGCAGCAGTTTATCTTCACTGAGACAAGGACAAGAGAAAATGGATTTCAATTGTATAAATTAAACACCTCCTGTGACATCAGATAAAATTTATCTATATAGATTGTTTGAAAGTGACACAGTACAGCAAGATTAATCTTTTCAAATATAGTGCTGATCTTATAATTCCATGCTCAAAAACCTTCAAGGGCTCCCTGTTGGATGGAGAGTAAAATTAATCTCCTGGCTGGCTCTATAACTTTCAAGATTATATTCTGTTCTTCCCATTCTCAGACTCTAAAAGTTGACCAAGTTACTCTTCACATGTTTCCTTGATTTTGTATCCAGGGTTTTCCCCCCATGCTGTGCCTTCTAGTATGTATATCCTTCTTCACATTCAGGACAATTCAAATTCTAGCCATCTTTTAAGGCAGACTGGATTTGAATGTTACCTTCTTCAATAAGCTTTCCTTGAACACCTTCAAAATAATCACATTCTCTTTTATCTGATAAGTTTTATTAGTATTTATTGTGCTTAGCACAAATAAACTACCATGTCTTTCTTGTAATTTGAATCCTGAAAGCTATCAAAACAGAAATATTTTCATTATTCATTAAAACATCTGATCTGAGGGCTGGAGTAGTGGCTCTGCGGTTACGGCACTTGCCTACCATGTGCGAGTATGTGGGTTCAAACCCCAGCACCCACATACACAACTAAGTGTCAGAGCAATGAAAGCCATGTGAAAAAACTCAATAAAAATTGATTCTCTCTTTTTCTCTTGCTCTCTGACTGTCCTTCTCTCTTTAAAAAAAAACCTGATCTGACCTGGATTTATTTGGTAGTAATACTTAGCCAGAAGTGGTGTGAGACTATAGCAGTTATTTATCCCAGTTTTGTGTTAATACTCATATATTTCAGCTCAGAAATATGAATGTGATTGCAGAATACTGCCCAAAATCCTATCTAGTGTATTATTTAATATATGGTATATAGGCCTTATTACTCTTCTATATCTGACAGTTTATGGATTTAGAAATATAGCTATTTAAAAAGTTTTGGGGATAAGGATTTGTAAACTCGATTATATTTATATACATTTGTCATTATTTTAATATCTAAATAAACACCATTCTACTCTAAAAGAAGCCGCTTTTGTATGAGTTCTAGTGGGACTCTACTATATAATTTAAAGTAGCTAGGTACCCCTATGTTATGGTTTAGATGTGAGATATCTCCCAAAATCTCATATGTGAGATCATGCAAGGAGACTAAAAGGTGAAGTGATTGGGTTATTAGAGCGTCAACTCAATCACTGAGCAAATCCCCTGACAGAAATTAACTGAGTTGTAAGTACAGGCAGGCAGTACGTTGCTGGAGGAGGTGAACTGTTGGGGACATGTCTTTGAGGTATATATTTGGTGAGCTGAGATTAGTCTCTCTCTGCTTCCTGATTGTCATTTTCTGAGCCACTTTCCTCTACCACACTTTTCTGCCATGATGTTTTACCTCAACTTGGGACCCAAATAATGGAGTTGGCTGTCTATGAAATGAGACCTCTGAAACTGTGAGCCCCCAGATAAACTTTTTCCTCCTGTACAATTGTTCCTGTCAGCTTTTTTAGTCACAGAATTGAAAAATCTGACTAAAACAGCTTACTTAGACTTTCCTGGCCCCTGGCCATGGATGCGTGACCTAGCTTCGACCTCACTTCATCAATTGAACAGTTGCTCTTGGATTTGAAGCTTTGGCAGTGTTTGGGTTTCCCACCTTCTAGGTAAGCAATCTACCACTGAACTACTCTGCAAAACACTTGGATTTGAATTTTGAGGAAGTGACACAGAAGAAACATGGACAGATAGAGGTTATTCATTGACATGATAAGTTACCAGAGACAGGATTGCCAGCATTATCTCTTGTGGAATGGCTTAATAAGGTAATTTCTTGCTACATAGCTATCTTTGTTTCTGGACTGTTTTCTGAACCTACTTCTCCAGACTTCGTGTTGGTTCTGTGAACTGTTCACTGATCTCACTCTCTCTCTCTTTCCTTCATTAATTTTTTAGCTTTTCATCTGGTTTTTGTTTTTCCTCCACTTAGCTGTGTATGTGGTGCTGAGGATCAAATCCACACTCTCACGCATGCCAGGCAAGTGTTCTACTGCTGAGTCATCTCTCCAGCACTCACTATATATTTTTTATTTTTGCTTAAGTTATCCAGAGTCAGTTTCTGTTACTTGTGTTCAAAAATCTTAAAAGATTGGACACTATCTTTCCTTTCTATTCTCAAACTCCTTAAAAATATGAGTCATGCCTTCTTCCTCTGTATAATTTACTATCATTTTTTTATTATGACCTTTACAAGATCATATTGGTATTTTAGACAGATTACTCTCTAAATTGTAGAAAATGTGGTGGAAAAGAAAATATTGGAATATTTCAGTTGGGTAGTAATAGTATCATGATTAAATATAGTAGAAATGGAAATGGAGAGAAATTTTATGGATTTGAGAGAAGTTTAATAAAGTAGAATGAACAGGATGTGGCAATTGATTGATCATGGTAGATAATAAGGAGGAAGAAAAATGACCCCCAAATATCTCACTTGAATGACTGGTTGGAAGATAGCATAATTCAGTTTGGAAACCTAGGAGCAGTAGTAGTTTGCGAGTGGAAAGGGAGATAAGTGAGTTAGCTAGAAGTGTGTTGAATTTTAGAACCAGTGAAGAAGTCTTGTAGATGATGAATTGTGATTCTAAAGTTCAGTCAGATACAGATCAAGGATTATCACAATGTTGATAATTAAACTCACGGGAGTAGATGAAATCTCCCAAGAGGAGAGTACAGATTGAGAAGAGAAGTGGACCTAGAATAGGTCATTGAGGAACATGGGAGAGTAAGTGATTATCAAGGGTCAAGCAATTTTCAAAGAAAGAACAAGTAAGGTAGGAGCACAGCACATTGTTTTGTGACGGTAATAACATGTTCTTTATCTTGACTGCTGGAGGAAGAAGGAGAGATACTAACATCAGTGATAACAACACAATGTGATTCATTTTACTCCAGGGCTCTGTAAGTGTGGGAGAAAAGAGTACAAGGAGACCATAACAACAAATTGGGAGCATTTATTATTTTGAATAGTAATTGACAAATTATCTGTCTGATGTAGTATAATTACAGGTGTATGTGTATGCACGTGACAATGATATAAGATTATATACATAATATTAAATTTCCTCTGTTTGGCTTTCTCTTCAGCATCCTTCTGTGTAATAAGATTTTTTTCCTCTACTATTTCTTTTAAAACTGCTTTGTGGTGCTAACTGATGTTGGTTCAACAGAATTTTTTTTTAACAGTAAAAGAAATACATGGATCTATCTAAAAATGTACAAATGTCTGATTTTATTTCTAAAAGATTCTGAAAATCCATTTTTAAATTTTTAAAAATTTCGTATTAGTATTACAATCTAAAAGAGGCAGTTTATTTGAAATATGAACACAGGTGAAAGTAGCTGATGAGAGAGTGGGTTGATTATCTCTATTTTCTTAGATTTCTTCTGTTCCTTACTTTTTTTCTTCTAGGAGGAAATATTTTAAAGCAAAAAGAACTATAGAATTAAAAGAGATATCCCATGTTCTAATTCCACTCCTACAATAGTCAAATTTCTAACCTTAGAAAAGGCACCATACCCTGTAGGTGGTGGATGGTCCATTTATACAAAGGTACTGCTGTATGTTCTGCAGACTTCGCAAGATTGTTGTGGAATCAAGGGAGAAATATATGTAAAATTGCTTGGATAATATAAAGGTGCTTGTGGAATACAGTAGGTCTCTTCCTATTTACCGTGTATTCCCATGTACAGCCTAAAATGCTTTGGACCACATGTGAAGATATGGCATGTGTTACAACTAATTGAAAGCATAAAGAGTTAGTGTGCCCTTTCTAGGCTCTCTATTCTTATCTTTAATAACCAATGAGATGATATATTGAAATAGTGGCTTCGTAAGATGGACGGGCCATCAATCACTGAGTAACTAAATGGAGGAAAACTCCACCCTCAAATGATCCTCAATTGACTTTGTGTGAGTAAGAAATACATTTTTGTATCTTAAGCCTAATTTTTGAGGCTATGTATTACTGAAACTTACCCAAGTCTCTTCTCATGCATTGCTACAAACTATTTCAGGCTGTTTGGGCTGCTGTAACAAAATAACAGACTGGCTTATTTACTATCAACAGAAATTTATTGTTCCCAGTTCCGGTGCTGCTAAATCCAAAATCCATGTGCCAGTAGAAGTGGTTTCTGATGAGAGTTTCCTCTTAGCTGGTGCCTTCTATGTGTCCTCACAAGACTGAAAGGCAAACAAGGTCCCTATAATTTTTTTATGAAGAGAGAGGGACAATAAGAGAGAGAGAGAAAGAGAGAATCATTTTTATTTAATTTTTCATGTGACTTCTGTTGCTCTGTCATCTCATTGTGTATGTGGTGCTGGGGTTCAAATCCGCATCCTCACACATGCCAGGCAAGCACTATAACTGCTGAGCCACCGCTCCAAACCCCCTAAAATCTCTTTTTATAGAAACACTAATCCCATTCATTAGTGCTCTGCCCTCATTACCCAATCATCTCCCAAAAGCCCCACATTCTAATACCATCATCTTGCGTTAGTATTTTAACATAAATTTTGGAGAGACCTTCAGACAATAGCAGATGGTTTATCATAATTACATATAAATGGGATTATGTTTCAATTTGGAGGGAACTCAAATACTCAGACCACAGCACGAACATAAGCCATTATTGCTATTTGAAAATTTCTGTGGAAATTAGCAATAAGCTACAGATGTAGAACTCTAAAATACTCTGGGTGGTGATCCCTGCAAGAGGAAGTAAAGATTTTATTTCTTGAGCAAAGTTCTACCCCTACCCCAATGTGTCTCCAAAACATGTCAAAGTTCAGTACTCTGGCCAAAACATCAGATCTATCTTGAGCCCTGTTTTGAGACCATGGCCACCTGTCTTTCAGAGTATTAAGACCAAGCAAATGAACTGCAGTCAAGCTAAAAACAAAGACCTCTTTACAGCTAGGTAAAGTAATTTGGTCAGGGGAATAGTGGGACAGAATTGGGAGATATCATTAGTCTCAGTGAATTTTTTTATTTCACAAAAAATCCTTTTAATTTCCTCTCAAATAAAAGAAAATCCTAGTTTCTAATTCCATCACTGCAATAGTCAAATTTATGACCTTTGCATAGGTACCATACCCTCTCTGGGTAGTTGGTGCTACTTTTCTTCAAGGAGCTCCACGGACTTCTAAGGATTATTTTCTCCTCTTCTGTTTTCTATCATCCTGTCTTCTCTTTGTTTTTATTCAGGTGCTTTTTAAATTTTTTGAGTGACTACTCTGTGCTTATTACTGTAAAAATTACAGAGCAGTTTAAGATAATATACAGGTCTTTGAGGAATTTGTAACATATTAGGGCAATGAACTTTACATTGCAGCAGTAAGGACTCTAAAACTACAGAGTTCAGTGCTAACCTGAGGGACACATTATAATTGCTGTAGTAGCAAGCAGAGTGGGACAGCAATGGAGGGAATTTAAGGTAATGGAGAACTCGAAACCTGGTGCCTTGGCAAGTCTGCCGTTACAGTAATCTAAGGATGAGAAGGTAAATACTTGAGAATGGGTACGGAGAGAAAGGAAATGCTGTGGGTGGAAATGGTAGTCATTTTGAAAGGAAATGAATGGTGTCTAATAGGAATGAGAGCTATGAGTAGAAATTTTCAGAAATGATCCAAAGTTTTCAGCCTAAATAGATTAAGAAATTAAAAGTGCTATTATCAGGGACAAAGTTATTTGGAATAGAACTGAATTTGGGGAGAGTAGTTTTGGGAAGGGAAGTTTGGTTATGGAAGCAGTTGATTTTGGGAGGAGAATACACAATTCAATAACACATGCCTGATATCTAGGAAGTTATTAGAACTAGTTTGAAATGTATGTGACATTTGAAATAGTGTATTGGCTAATACCAATTAAGGGGATTAGATGGAATATAAGAAGTCTATAAGAGTAACTGGCAAAAACAAATTGGGGTATGCTGTTCAATCATTTATTCATTCATTCACCCCTTCATTCAATAAGCATTTACTAATTGTGAACAATGTGCTATATATTCTTTAAACCTATTAATTATTCAAGAAGCAAATAATTGACTACTGGTCTAATTTGTAGTACATCAGTAATACCAAGATGAAAAATAGGCAGGATACAAAGATTGGTGTATTTGTTTGAAAAGGATTTTTATAGGCATTTTATTCTCTGTACAGCCTACTTGATGAAAGACAACTGATACAGAAATTCTCTTATTATAACTGTAAGACAGTATTTGTCATTAATGATGTTGCTTGCTGAGGCTTTTGCTATGCCTTTAATATTTTTATATTAATGCAGAAATAAAAGCATTATACTTAGGTACTTAGTGATTAGAAATATTATATAGTAATCTGGATGATATTAGACATTTTTGACATTTTGTCTTTTTTAAGTTTGGTGGAGAGAGAAAATCAATTTTATTTATTTTTTTCATCTGATTTTTGTGTCTCCGACACACTTGTGTACATGGTGCTGGGGTATAAACCTGAGTACTTGCACATTCCAGGCAAGCGCAATACTGCTGAGCCACCGCTCCAGCCCAATATTTCTGATTTTTTTTAAGAGAGAGGGACAGTGAGAGAAGGAGAGAGAAAGAGAAGCAATTTTGTTTAGCTTCTCATGTAGCTTTCGTTGCTCCGACACTTGGTTATGTACATGGTACTGGGATTCAAACCCGGGTCCTTGTGTGTGCCATGCAAGTGCTGTAACCACTGAGATACCACTGTACCCTTGACATTTCTGTCTTTATTATAAACAAGAAGGGAAGACCAATACATTTGTGGAACATAGGCACAGAAGATTGCATTTTATTTTCAATTCCATTAAATGTCTTAGAAATTGTCTTCGTCTGTACCACTAAAACAAAATACCTTAGAGTGTGTAATTTGTACATAACAATAATTTACTGTTTACAGTTCTGCAGGTTAGGAAGTGCATCCTTTATAAGGGCCCAAAAACCATTCATGAAGGCATTTCCCTCATGCTCTATAAGATCTTTGAAGAAAAAAAAGTCATTTTAACCACATGTAACGTGGCTTTAAAATATATTTTAGTAGGGAAGTGAGAAATATATTTCAAATTAAAAGCATCACTAAACTTCCCTTTTTTAAATTGAAGGAGGAATAACCTCCTGTCAATGAAAGACTGAGTTTTACAATCTATAAAATGATATTAGACTACTTAATTAAAGCAATTCTTGCTGATGTTCTATAAATACGGAGCTGAGTCTAAAATCAGCTCCATATGTTGAAGTTACAAAACATTTCTGCTAGTTTCTGTGCAGCCCTACATAGTTTTTAGCAATAGTCATTTCAAAAATACCATCTAATGTTTTAATTATCATGAGCACAATTTGAGGTAGGTTTTGGTTAAAAATTATGGGGTCTATTTAGATGTCAGCAAAATGATTCTACAAGGGAGATTAAATTTATTGTGCGCTCGCAACAGAATGGCAATGAGTATAGAGGACAAATGAGTATACAAGACAAATAAGGAGAAAGGAATGGTTCTTCATAAACCAGGTTCTCACCATACACCCGAAGATTATGGGAAGATAGTCCTAATGTAGAAAATCCACCAGGTTTATCTCTAAGTTGAGATAGGGTATTTTTAAAAATTTTTCATATTGCACAATTTGTTTACAAATGCCCTCACTATCTAATGGCAATATTTCTTAGAGCACATGGGCATCTGCTATTGGTTTTCAAAATCTCAGGCAACATAATCTCTTTCTTTACAAGAATGAGTTTCCCAGAATGCCCATGGCAGTTGCTTCTCCAGCAGTGGATGTGGAAACACACTGAGTCTTTCATTTCTGCCCAAAACCTGCATTACAATGCAACTACACAGGATTCAGAGGCACAGGGCATCACATCAGAAGCCTTGGCTTACTTTGTACTGTTTTCAACCAATTAAGTCAGCTGGCCAAAGATCAAGTAAAGATGTGTCTGAAAGATGAAGTCTCTTCTAGGAAACCAGCTAGATGTCAGTTGTTATCTATATATTTAAGAACCACTTTATAGATAAGGATGGAGGCAAGACATTTGTCAGATTGAATACACCACGACAGTGAATGTGTTTGTGTTGAAGCAACCCAATACCTTTGCTGTTTATCACTGAGTACTTACAGCTTGGCTCCTTTGGTTAATAGTACCCTAATGATTTTATGGTAATTTTTGGAAAAATATGTGTTCAATATCAGTGTATACTTTATTTGCACATAATGCAAAGTTTTCCTTGAGAAGAAATTTTACCATGTTTGTTAGCTAAAGCTAATGCCAACTATCCTGACACTTAGAAAATAAGTCCAGGACCAAGGGAAAGCTTTGTGCCTCAGCCAGTAAATCCTGCTTCCTAGGCTATAGTGCATGTAAGGCTTTTCCACACAGCTCCGGTTGCTACGGAAACCTCTTTTGGTATCTGGGCTCTACACAGCTGACTCATTTCAAAGTCTGGCTCTCAACCTTCTCAGCTCACAGCTTAGAGAGACAAATGGAAACAAAGAAAAACACGGAAACAATGACATATTAATATATAGCATTTGATTAAAAAATAAATGTGGCTCGATGAATAGGGAAAGATAAGGTAAGGCAAATCCCCAGTTGCTACAGACTATAACCGCAGTAAAGATATAATGGAAACATTAGCAGAGGCCACAGCCTGTAAAAGGAGATTTCTGTCATTTGGACTTAGTGACATTGAATAAAACTGAAGCTTAAAGAAAAACCCTCAGTAACTTCCTTATGTCAAAATAGGCCAGTTAGATATGTGTGCAAATAGAAGCAAAGAACATGAACATCAAACCGGGTTTTGATGTCCTGATGGGACAGGACAGAGAGAGCAGGAGGGCCACAGGAAACTTAGAAACCCCA